>SJYC01118101.1:0-80917 GCA_006408675.1 Madoqua kirkii | reverse complement strand
ATTGTTATAATAGTAAATTTTAGATGAGACATTCAGGAAATCACAGTTTGGATCAATAATTAATTAGAGGAGTTGAGATAAGAAGTAAAACCTTTGTACTCATAAACTTTTTTTTATATTTACATTTTCATGTTTGTTAGGTATTGTCTTAGTTCAGGCTGCTATAAAAAAGTACCGTAAACTGGGCTTGTGCATGTGTTGGCCATTCAGTCATGTCTGACTCTGTGCAACCCGATGGACTATAGCCCATCAGGCTCCTCTGTCCAGAGAATTCATCAGGCAAGAATACTGGAGTGGAATTTCATGCCCTTCTCCAGGGGATCTTCCTGACCCAGGGATCAAACCCGGTTCTCCTGCGTTGCAGGCAGATTCTTTACCATCTCAGCCACCTAGGAAGCCTCATGAACAACAAAAATTTATTTCCCACAGTTCTGGAGACTGTAATTCTAAGATCAGGGTGCCAGCATGGTCAGTTTCTGGTGAGGTCCATCTTCTGGGTTGCAGAGGACATCCTTCTCATTGTATCCTCACAGGGCAGAGAACAGAGAGAGGATGCAAGCTTACTTGTGACTCTTACAAGAGCACTTATCCCGCATCCCATTCATGAGGGCTTAACTCATAACTCCCATCCAATCCTAATTACCTCCAAAGGCCCCACTTTCTAATACAGTAAGTTGGAGGGTAAGGTTTTGACATGAATTAGATGGTAAGGAAATGGACACATAGTCCATAACAGATATAGCTGAGAAACTTTCATTTTTAAATACATACAGAACTTTAGGAAAGTGAAAGTCGCTCAGTTGTGTCTGTTTGTGACCCCATGGACTATACAGTCCATGAAATTCTCCAGGCCAGAATACAGGAGTGAGTAGCTGTTAACCTTCTTCAGGGGATCTTCTCAAACCCTGGATTGAACCCAGGTCTCTTGCACTGCAGGTGGATTCTTTACCAACTGAGCCACAAGGGAAGACCTTTAGGAAATAAGATGGTTAAAGAACTTTGCAAGGTGTATTTTTAGTCAGCTACTTAATGGGCTTCAAAGCCTTTTTTTTTTTTTTTGGCCACTCACTGAGGCATGCAAGATCTTAGTTTCCCAACCGGGGCTCAGACCCATGCCCCCTGCAGTGAAAGTATGGAGTCTTAACCTCTGGACTGCCAGGGAAGACCCCCAGAGGCATATTTTTAAGAAACATGATTGTCAGGCTGACTTTGCAAATTTACTGGGTTAGAAGGTATGCTGCATTATCAAATATATAAACTTCTTGATTAAGAAGCAGTCGCTTTCTTTGCAGAAAAAGAAATTTTGGTCAATTGTACTTTTAAATTATTTTCTTAGTTCCTAAAAAATCTGTTAAAGAGCTAGAGGCAGAGGCAGTAACTTTAGATTCCCTGGGGTGTCTATTTAGGCATTGCCTACTTCTCCCTACTTTATAATTCATTATCCTATTCTTCTATCCTATTTAATCAACATCTTTAGTTCACTATTCATTAGGTTTTTCCTGTACACTCATTGGGTTTTGTTAGTGATTTCCAAGCAGACAACTTCAACAGTTTGCTGCTGCTGCTAAGTCACTTCAGTCATGTCTGACTCTGTGTGACCCCATAGACGGCAGCCCACCAGGCTCCTGCATCCCTGGGATTCTCCAAGCAAGAATACTGCAGTGGACTGCCTTTTCCTCCTCCAATGCATGCATGCATGCTAAGTCACTTCAGTTGTGCCTGACTCTGTAGTTAATATTTCACATAATGGTAATCTGCTTTAATTATAGTTTTCAGGAGTTAATGCGTTTAAGTATATGACCACCCATGTAAAGACACTACAGTCAGAGAGAATCCAAAGCCTAAAAGAATCTTGGGGTTCTTTCCAGGCTGAGCTGGTGGCAGCACAAGAACTTATTTAAGTCCTCCTGAATAGGTAGGAAGATAGGTATGGATAGGAGATGTGTACTTGAGCTGTTAAAAAGTACAGCTTTTTAACAAATATTCTGGGATCACTGTGGATGTCTTAGACCTTCTTATTAAAGGTTTTGGAGAACTTGGTCACCTCTAAGTCACTCATAGGGGTTATCATTAATCTAGGTCCTCCATTTTTTTTTAACAAAGACATGAGTCCCAAGGAATATTAGTGCCTTGCACAAAGCCAAATAATTTGCATGTGGCATAGCTGACAGCTAACTATGTTTATTGTTTTTGTTTGCCCATCTCAAATCAGCAGGGAGAATTTCACTCATTGAAGCAGTGTCATTTTATTGACAATTAAAGGCAATTGCTGTGAGTCTTTGCTCTGTGGCACTTTTCCCATGCAGTGTTGCCAAATCCAATTAAAGTCTGTTCTTATTAATAAAGTCTCACTCTGTTCTCTCCTTCACTGTTTTCTCTCAGGGACCAGAGTGTTCCACTTCAGAATGATTTCTCTCACATTACCTGTGCACAAATGCCATCTCAGTTCAGTTCAGTCCCTCAGTAGTGTCCATCTCTTTGCAACCCTGTAGACTGCAGCACACCAGGTTTCCTTGTCCATCAACAACTATTGGAGCTTGCTCAAACCCGTGTCCATTGAGTCAGTAATGCCATCCAACCAGCTCATCCTCTGTCATTCCCTTCTGGCTCCGTCTTTCCCAGCATCATTAGTCAGTTCTTCACTCAGGTGGCCAAAGTACTGGAGCTTCAGATTTAGCATCAGCCCTTCCAGTGAATATCAGGACTGATTTCCTTTAGGATTGACCGGTTGGATCTTCTTGGAGTCCAAGGGACTCTCAAGAGTCTTCTCCAATACCACCATTCAAAAGCATCAATTCTTCATCACTCAGCTTTCTTTATCGTCCAATTCTCAGCATCCATATGTGACTACTAGAAAAACCATAGGTTTGACTAGACGGACCTTTGTTGGCAAAGTAATGTCTCTGCTTTTTAATATGCTGTCTAGGTTTGTCATAGCTTTTCTTCCAAGGAGCAAGTGTTTTTTAACTCAAGGCTGCAGTCACCATCTGCAATGATTTTGATTTTGGAGCCCAAGAAAATAAAGTCTCCCACTGTTTCCAGTGATGTGGCTGCAGTTTTATAGTTATCAGCTTGTTAGATAACTTAATGATTATCATAGGTCTTGTCTAGGGTAAAAATGTTAGTTTATTATCTAGAAATAAATTTAGTTGGGAAACGATAATGTATGTGGTGGGTCTAGCAAAAAACACAATGTAGATAGCTCATTCGTTTTTTAATTGAGTCAAAATATCCCATAAAAGTGATGAAATATATTTAAGTAAGTCATTAAATTTGTCTGCCTTATAGGGCTTTTACATAGAGTCAGAGGTTAAGGGCCAGTATTTTTTTTTTTAAGGGCCAGTGTTCTTTAAGAAGTAAAGATATTCTTTAATTTCAGTTGCTAGACAGAAGTCTTAACTGCTAGCATGATCATTTTTGATCTTATGTAGGTCAGAGTTCAAATTTAACAGCATTACTCCTGTAACATTCAAGCCAAGATGTTAGTATTATAAAGATAACAATATTATTTTGTTCTGGAAATACCCAGAGACTTATATCTGAGGAGGAAAAACTAATGCTTATATTTAAAGTTTCTAAGGATATGGGAATATTTGTTAAAACAAAAAATAAACATCGCTGTAAGTTTTCTTAGATAGCTTTTAAAGGAGACCTAAGCCCAAAATTTGAAGATTATTACTCAAGTAGCCATTTTTAATTATCAGAAATAAGCAAAATATTTTTGTTACAACTCAACTCAAAGGCAGTGTTTGTGTTGCCAGTGAATTTAAGGTTTTTGCTTCATCATGAAAAAATTTGGAGACAAAGTAATGGGTTAAAAAATAGATTTACTTAGAGAAAAACATACTTCACAGACTTGTAGACAGCTTGTACAGGCAAGAAATTAGAATATGCTTACCCCTTGGCAGGAAAGCTATGACGAACCTAGACAGTATATTAAAAAGTGGAGACATTACTTTGTTGACAAAGGTATGTACTGTCAAAGCTATAGTTTTCTCAGTAGTCATGTATGGATCTGAGAATTAGACTGTAAAGAAGGCTGAACACCAAAGAATTGATGCTTTTGAATTGTGGTGCTGGAGAAGACTCTTGAGAGTCCCTTAGACTGCAAGGAGATCCAACCAGTCCATCCTAAAGGAGATCAGTCCTGAATATTCATTGGAAGGACTGATGCTGAAGCTCCAATACTTTGGACACCTGATGTGAACAGCCAATTGATTAGAAAAGACCCTGATGCTAGAAAAGCCGGAAAGCAAAAGAGTAAGTAAGTGAAAGTCGCTCAGTCATGCCCAACTTTTTGTGACTATCCATGGAATTTTCCAGGCCAGAATACTGGAGTGGGTAGCCTTTCCCTTCTCCAGGGGATCTTCCCAACTCAGGGATGGAACCCATGTCTCCTGCATTGCAGGCAGATTCTTTATCGGCTGAGCCACAAGAGAAGCCCAGGAATACTTGGAGTGGGTAGCTTATCCCTTCTCCAGCAGATCTTCCCAACCCAGGAATTGAACCAGGGTCTCCTGCATTGCAGGTGGATTCTTTACCAACTAAGCTATGAGGGAAGCAAAAGAAGGGCGTGGCAGAAGATGAGATGCTTAAAGAGCATCACTGACTCAATGGACGTAAATCTGAGTGAACCCTGAGAGATAGTGAAGAACAGGGGAGCCTGGCCTGCTGCAGTCCATAAAGTTGCAAGGAGTCAGACATGACTTAGTTACTGAACAACAGCACCACTCCACAGAGTATGGGCCATCTCAGAAGGTGAGAGAGCCTCGAAATATGGTGGGGTTATTTTTTATGGGCTGGGTAATTTTATAGGCTAATGAGTGAGAGGATTATCCCAATTAATTTGGGGAAGGGGCAGCAGCTTCAAGATTAGGCCACCACCTACTTCTTGAGCTTTTATGGTTAGCCTCAGAACTGTCATGGGGCTGGGGGGTACATCATTTAGATACTAAGGTATTATAGGGAGTATATGATGAGGTTCAGTCTTCTGCCATCTTGGATCTAGTTGGTTCTAACTAGTTTTTGTCATGTCCTATGGCCATATCATTGTTTTAAAGGTTGTTCCCTTCCCCCTCCCTTTTGTTTCATTTGTACTTTAGATGCCTCTCAAATAGTCACATCTGTGCATTTCCTAAAATGTTAAAATATATAGAATTTGATTGGCAATCTATACTGAATATACAAATTACTGTCTTCCTGGTGCTGTTGGTTTTTTGGTCTGGATCACTGAGTTATCCACCTTTCTGCGTCTTCCAACCACAAATGATATATGTGAATATTAGGACACTCAGTTTCAACAAACACATGCTTTTAATTCAATTTAAACATTTCTCTACAGCCTTTTTTTTTTTTTTAATTGTGTGGCAATTGTATTTGGTATTTGCAGAGTAAATTAGAAATAAAGAAAAATGAACAATTGATTTTCATTTGAATTGCTTTTTGGTAAACTGTTTTTGGTAACTTTTACAGAATGAAAATTAACACATCTCACATGTTATTTCCTGTGTAATGTTCTGGATATATTCAGATGCTGAAATATTTAAATCTCCATTACATTTGTATGTGAAAGGGTTTTCTCTAAGTTCTTGTTCTTAATACTGGGGCCATTATTTTCTTACAGGTTAAGATATAGTACAAACAAAATAGTAAAATCATAATAGAAATGAGGCTATGAGTTCTTGATCAGTAATATAAGTCTTGAAGATCAAGACAAGTAGGTGATTTAGTATTTAAATTAGAAGTTTCTTTTCCAAGCACACAAGATTTAACATTGAACACAATAAATTGATGGTGTGACTTTTTTATACAGACTTTGGAGAGTTGCCGCTTTGTGAGATCAGATATTCTTTATTGCCATGGACTAATGAAACAGATGTCAGATGGCTAATTGCAGTTGAAGAGAAGCTACTGACAAAAGAGATAGATCAAGAACTTGGCCTTGCTATTTGAGTATCATGAAGTTTCATTATTTATCTTTTCATTATTCATTATCTACATTCTAGGGACTGTTTGGAGCCATCAGTTGTAAAGCTGTCACTATTAATGAATATATTAATGGCACTGCACAGAGGCTTCTTGAAGGGTTAAAATATATACATGTCTTATATGTTCCATTAAAATTCTGAATGGAGACTTAAATAGATGTAACAAAATCCTGTAAGAAATTATATTAAATATTCTTGGTTTCTTTGTTGCTTTCATAAAGTAATATAGCTGCTGTTTGCTTTGCACCTATTTGCTATGGCTTTTGCTTACACAGATTTACAATGTGTTATGTATGGGTTTATGAATAGATACAGGTGTCCATATGCACAGAATAGCATGGATAAGAAATACCTAAGAGATAGCACTTGGTAATATTGTAATACTTCGAACCCTTTATATATGTTCAACAATCTTCATAAATTACGAGTCAGCCTGGTATGTTATAAAGAACTTATAAGTCAGGAAGCAACTTCCAAATGCAGGCTATACCGTATACTACTCAAAAGAACTTTTGAGCAAGTCAATTGGTATCTCTGAACCTTAATTTCTTCCTCTCCAAAATGGGGTTGAAAGCAGTGATATCTACACTCATAGGCAATAAATATGTTTACCAGGTAAAGCAACAGATACATCAGATGATAAATCTGATACAGTCCCAGAGCTTTTCTTTCCTTTCCTTAATTCAAGCTGGATGTCTGACTGTGGCCTACCACTGGTTGCAAATAATCTTTTCTAGAGTAATTGTTATTTATCTTTAGATTTTTATCCTTTAATTTTTTTCCCCTTTCTGTTCTTTTGATAATAATATGCTCTTTCTTGTATTAAATAATGCTAACATTACATAGTAGTGGTTTTTAAACCTTGTTCTTAGCAAAACAAGTTTGTCAACAAAACATGGTGTTATTTTTAAACTGACTTATGAAATCCTAAGGTCTTGGGAATCTCATTTTTTTTATATACTGTTTGGCCTAACTTTCTAACAAATAAGGACTTTGTCTAACTAAGGACAGTATCCAGGACAGATAGATGTCCTTAGCCATTTTTCTACCTCAATCCACTGATGAATAAAGTTAACATATTTAGTTCAGTTTGCAACCAAGTAAACTGCTATATGGCTTTCCTGCTGGCTCATTGATAAAGAATCTGCTAATAATGTAGGAGATGCAGGTTCGATCCCTAGGTCGAGAAGATCCCTGGAGAAGGAAATGGCAAGCTGGCACCTCGCTCCAGTATTCTTGCCTGGGAAATCCCATGAACAGAGGAACCACGTGGGCTACAATTCGTGTGGTTGCAAAAGCGTGGGACAGGACTTAACAGTTAAACAGTAACAACAGATTGCTATATATAAGTAAACTCGACTCTTAAGTTAGTATGCAGTTTCATCCAGCCAGATTTACATTTATTTCTCTTTAATTTTCAGGAAACTGTAATACAATGAGAAATAAATGCATACATTTTAATTCCATGTTAAAGATCTCAGCTCATTGTTAGGATCTTTCAGTGCTTGTATGTTATTATGTTAGTTAATATCACACCAGCAAAACATAGGTTGTGATTCAATTAAAATTTCTAGTTGGTAAAATTCTAGATGAGGCATAGATTATTATAGAATGGAGATCCAGAAGTGATCAAAGACATCATAAGGACTAGAGAAGTTGGCAGTATAGCTGAGAAACTAAGGAAAAAGAAAATCCTTTTTTAAAAATGAGGAGCTGCTTAAAGTTGAAATTTTGAATTGTATTATAACATAGTCTACCATTGTGTAGATTGATAAACCAACTTGCTCCATGAAAATGGTAGCTACTTTGTAACTGATCCTTACTCATAATGCACATCATTAGCCTAATTACCAAGCTAATGACACAGTGGAGTAAATGCTCAAAATGGCTTCTCTGTCCATGGAATTCTCCAGGCTAGAATACTGGAGTGGGTTGCCATACCTCTTTTCAGGGGATCTTTCCGACTCAGGGATCGAACATGCCTCTTACATTCCCTGTACTGGCATACAGGTTCTTTACCACTAGCACCACTTCAGAAGCCCATGTATTTTTAAGAATCATGCATTATAGGTCAACATTATGTGTATATATATATTTTGTGTGTGTGTGTTTGTGTGTGTGTTCCCCCTCACATCTTTTAAGAAAATGTTTTTCGAGATGATCCTTAGCTCAGGATTATCGTGAAACCTTGAAGTCAGTGCACAGTCGCATTTCTAATGCTTTTATATTTTAATAGCATTTCTATTTCAAGTAGTAATTGAGAAATTTATCTGCTAGGACAGTAACTGATTTAAAATTTCTCTTTATTGATTTTTTTATGATGATAGAATTAATACCTGTAGCACAGAATTGTATAACTTAGTTAACCACTACAGAATCTTTTTGAATAATACTGAGTTAACTAGTGTGAACAGACTGCAGATTATACTTCAGATTAAAAAAAAACTATATATATGTAAATATTTCTGTTTTTATACAAGTATAATCACATAGCACATATTTTAAAATAATTATTTCTATATTTGTAATCTTGGTCACTAAAACCATATGACACTAGACATGCATACGTATGAATATGGTGTGGTATATGCACTTGAAACACATCATTCCACCCAAATATAACTACACCTTCAGTTCAGTTGGTCAGTTGTGTCCAACTCTGCAACCCCATGGACTGCAGCATGCCAGGTCTCCTTGTCATCACCAGCTCCCACAGTTTATTCAGACTCGTCTCCATTTAGTCAGTGATGCCATACAACCATCTCATCCTCTATCATCCCCTTCTCCTCTTGCCTCAGTCTTTCCTAGCATCAGGGTCTTTTCAAATGAGTGAACTCTTCACATGAGATGGCCAAAGTACTGGAGTTTCATCTGCAACATCAGTCTTTCCAATGAACATTCAGGTCTGATCTCCATTAGGATGGACTGGTTGGATCTCCTTGCAGTCCAAGGGACTCTAAAGAGTCTTCTCCAACACCACAATTCAAAAGCATCAATTCTTTGGCACTCAGCTTTCTTTATAGTCCGTCTCTCACATCCATACATGACTACTGGAAAAACCATAGCCTTAACTAGACGGACCTTTGTTGGCAAAGTAATACTTCTACTTTTGAATTTGCTGTCGAGGTTGGTCATAACTTTACTTCCAAGGAGTAAGCGTCTTTTAGTTTCATGGCTGCAGTCATCATCTGCAGTGATTTTGGAGCCCCCCCCCCCCAAATAAAGTCTGACACTGTTTCCACTGTTTCCTCATCTATTTGTCATGAAGTGATGGGACCGGATGCCATGATCTTAGTTTTCTGAATGTTGAGCGTTAAGCCAACTTTTGTGTTCTCCTCTTTCACTTTCATCAAGAGGCTCTTTAGTTCTTCACTTTCTGGATAAGGGTGGTGTCATCTGTATATCTGAGGTTTTTGATATTTCTCCCAGCAATCTTGATTCCAGCTTGTGCTTCATCCAGCCCAGCATTTCTCATGATGTACTCTGCATATAAGTGAAATAAGCAGGGTGACAGTATACAGCTTTGATTTACTCCTTTTCCTATTTGGAACCAGTGTGTTGTTCCATGTCCAGTTCTAACTGTTGCTTCTTGACCTGCATACAGATTTCTTAAGAGGCATGTCAGGTGGTCTGATATTCCAATCTCTTTCAGAATTTTTCACAGTTTGTTGTGATCCACACAGTCAAAGGCTTTGGCATAGTCAAGAAAGCAGAAGTAGATGTTTTTCTGGAACTCTCTTGCTTTTTCCATGATCCAGCAGATGTTGGCAATTTGATCTCTGGTTCCTCTGCCTTTTCTAAAACCAGCTTGAACATCAGGGAGTTCACGGTTCACGTATTGCTGAAGCCTGGCTTGGAGAATTTTGAGCATTACTTTACTAGCATGTGGGATGAGTACAATTGTGTGGTAGTTTGAGCATTCTTTGGCATTGCCTTTCTTTGGGATTGGAATGAAAACTGACCTTTTCCAGTCCTGTGGCCACTGCTGACTTTTCCAAATGCGCTGATAGATTGAGTGCAGCACTTTCACAGCATCATCTTTCAGGATTTGAAACAGCTCAACTGGAATTCCATCACCTCCACTAGCTTTGTTCATAGTGATGCTTTCTAAGGCTCACTTGACTTCACATTCCAAGATGTCTGGCTCTAGATGAGTGATCACATCATCATGATTATCTGGGTAGTGAAGATCTTTTCTGTACAGTTCTTCTGTGTATTCTTGCCACCTCTTCTTAATATCTTCTGCTTCTGTTAGGTCCATACCATTTCTGTCCTTTATCGAGCCCATCTTTGCATGAAATGTTCCTTTGGTATCTCTGATTTTCTTGAAGAGATCTCTAGTCTTTCCCATTCTGTTGTTTTCCTCTATTTCTTTGCATTGATCGCTGAAGAAGGCTTTCTTATCTCTTCTTGCTATTCTTTGGGACTCTGCATTCAGATGCTTATATCTTTCCTTTTCTCCTTTGCTTTTTGCCTCTCTTCTTTTCACAGTTATTTGTAAGGCCTCCCCAGACAGCCATTTTGATTTTTGGCATTTCTTTCCCATGGGGATGGTCTTGATCCCTGTTGCCTGTACAATGTCACGAACCTCCGTCCATAGTTCATCAGGCACTCTGTCTATCAGATTTAGGCCCTTAAATCTATTTCTCACTTCCACTGTATAATCATAAGGGCTTGATTTAGGTCATACCTGAATGGTCTAGCGGTTTTCCTTACTTTCTTCAATTTAGGTAGGTGTATTGAGAATCCACAACATGCAAATTTATACTCCAAAAAATCTTATGAATTTGTTAAAACTGTTTTCACGCCCACCTTTCCAAACAAATAAGAATTTGCAAAGAAAGATATTATATCACCAATACCGATTATAGTACAGGCATATATAGCAGACTCTTAAAAAAATACTTGTGTGATTGGTTTTTCTTCTTTTGTGGTATCTTTGTGGTATAAGCGTTATACTAGTCTTATAAGCAAAATTTCTTAAAGATACATTTTTGTATTACTTCATAATTTAAGTAAATTTCCTCCATATTTATAGTGTATCCATTTCTCATTTTTTCTTGAATGGTTTTGAGAATTAAAGTACTTATCAGATTGATTAGTTTTACTATTCTGTTTAACCTTTAACTATTTCAAACTGCTATCTTATGCCATCTTAACTTGGTTAAACTACTTGTCAAATCAAAAAATAGTTTTAGTACCCTAATGTTCACTGCAGCAGTGTTTACAATAGCCAAGACCTGGAAGTACACTAAATGTCCACAGACACAGGAATGGATTAAGAAAATGTAGTGTGTGTATATATGTGTATATATATATACACACACCATGGATATTACTCAGCCATTAACGAGGAGGAAATAATGCCATCTGCAGCAGTAAGGATGGACCTAGAGACTGTCATACTGAGTGAAGTCAGACAGAAGGAGAAATGCTGTATGACATCTCTTAAGTGTGGAATCTGAAAGGAAATGATACAAATGAACTTATAAAACAGAAACAGAGTCACAAACTTAGAAATGAACTTGAGGTTGCTGAGGGGAAGGATGGAGGGAAGGGACAGTTAGGGAGTTTGGGATGGGCATGTATACACTGTTATACTTAAAACAGAAACTGACAAGGACCTACTGTATAGCACAGGGAACTCAAGCTATGTGGCAGACTGGATGGGAGGGGAGTTTGGGGGAGAATGGATACACGTATATGTATGCTGAGTCCCTTTGCTGTTCACCTGAAACTATCACACTGTTAATCGGCTAGAAAAGTTAAAAATAGTTTCAGTTTTTAGTCTCTGAAGCATATGACATCACTGATCATTCTCTTTTTTTTCTAGTGTTATTGAGATATAATTGACATATAATGTTGCATGGGTTTACATGGGTAGACCTATGGCTGTTTCACATCAATGTTTGGTAGAAACCAAGGCAATACTATAAAGCAATTATCCTTCAATTAAAAAAAAAATTGCATGGGTTTAAGATGTACAGCAAGATGATTTATGTATATATTGTGAACTCTTTGGTCCATGGAATTCTCCAGGCAAGAATATTGGAGTGGGTTGCCTTCTCCAAGGGATCTTCCTGACCCAGGGCTTGAACCTGGGTCTTCTGCATTGCAGGCAGATTCTTTGCTGTCTGAGCCACCATGGGAGCCCCTTCTCACTTCCTTCTCATATACTGTGAACTCTTTACCACAGTAACTTTAGTTAGGGTCACTCTTTCTTCTTTACTTGGCTTTTATAGTGTATCCTCTCTCTTCTGATTATTCTCCAACTATGCTACTTCCTTCCTTTGCCCATCTTTTGCCACTTTCCTTTACACATTCTAAGAAATGTCACCCACATCCCTGGCTTCAGACCCAGTATCCCTTTTATGTTTTCAGTCTATTGCTTCAGCTTCCTTTTGGTTGTCTCTCATGGAAAGCAAGCTCAATACCTCCTGCACTGCCCTGGCTACTCCTAGCCTCATTTTCTTTCTAATTTATGTTGCCCACTCCAGAAAAACGGAAGTCACTGCTGCTTCTTTCTCTCCTAGCATTCATTCAGCCACAAAATGCTTGGGTCCTGCCTCCTTAACATTTCTTCAGTCTGTCCCCTTTCTTTGTTTCTTCCCTTCATTTCCATAATTTCCTAATTAAGTACTACAGCTTAACCTCTTAATTTCAGTTGCCTTCCTCTCAGTCACTTTATTCTATGACCAAAGGAGTCTTGCAGGAAAAAAAAAAAAAAGCAAATCTGATTAGCATAATAGCATATGTTAGTCTTCTCCAAATGGGACTTTATATTTCATTTAAGCTTTGGTTATACTGATCTTTGGGACACTGACATGGTGTCTAAACTATAGTAGGCATTTCATAATTGCCTCTCTACACTGCCCAAATTTTCCTGCCTATAGCCTTTAAAAAGTTTCAAGTAGTCTGAAACAGATTTCAGTCAGGAGGCTCCTATTGCTTGAAATTCATACTTTTTTGAGTCTTCAGATTTACTGCCCACTCCATCCAGAGAGAAACTGTACTGAAGGGGGAAAACACTTCACCTCAAATAACCATCACCACTGGGGCACACCCATTAAAGCAGTCCTAATGCTTATCTTTTCCCCACAACTGTAACAGTCACAAAACCCATACATTTGTAGAAACCCTAAATTATAATAACAATAGTATCATGAAACTCTTTACTTATCTAACAACTTTTTCTCCGTGTGGGAGGTGTGAAAAATTCTTTCTAATACAAAGTATTGATAAAAATTTGTTAACATAGAAAAAGTGTGTGTTACTTTCAAAGTTATTTGTGAAATACATAGATTTTATTTTCAGATGAAAAAACATTAACAAGCTTCTATTCTCAGAAAAGATAGGATTTCTTTCATATCTTAAAATCTGTTAGAACACATAGTTCTCAAAGAGTTGAATTAGCTAGGAGGTTGCTTTAATTCTTTGCTGTTATATAAACAAATGGGCTTCCTTGGTGACTCAGACTGTAAAGAATCTGCCTGCAAAGTCTCCAGTATTCTCGCCTGGAGAACCCCCTTGGGCAGAGGAGCCTGGAGGGCTACAGTCCACAGTGTTTAAAAGAGCACTAAGTACTAACCATGTAAATAATACCTTTTGTTTATATTTGAAGAGTTTTTAACTCTTCTTAATCAATTATAACAAAGTTTACCTACCCCTAAAGGTTATTGAATACAATAGTCTTTTCTCAGCTACATTGGTGATTGTATGTTTCAAGTATCTCAGAAGCAGGACTTTTCTGAACCTACTTTCAGAAACAGAGTTTTAAAGGCATTTAAAGTTGAATCTCCTTGAATTCTATGGTCCTGAATGAAGAATCTGTAAATGGAAGTCTCTTATCTATCATAGCTAGTTAGCTTCTAACTGCAAATGAGACACTCACTTCTAAGGTAGTCATCTCAATTTCCTTTTACTATAAAAAGGAATATTACTAAATCACTTCAAGTTATAGGAGGTGATTTGCCATTAGAAAAAAAGGGAGATTTACTCAGTTTCATATCACTTCATTATTAATGATATATAGAATGTTTAAGTTACTTAAAAAGTTACTTCAAGTGTTTCTAGGTCAAGGGTATACCTCTCATTTTTCGTATTTTATTAAAATCCATTCCTTAGCAACTGGAAACCACGAAACATTATGTTTGTTTATAACAACTGTTTCATTACTTACTTGTTCTAAAGTATCCTCTAAACCCATCTTTTTATTTAGAGCTTTATTAATTTCTTCTTCAGTTTGGTTCAAGAGTTCCTTGAGTGGCGCCTATAAAACACATAGGAATGCCGGTTACATATAATTCCAAAAGTTCTCTCATGAGCAATCTTTTGGAGAAAAGAAGTGAAGCCACGGTGTTTTAAATCTAAGTTACTACACCATCAATGAGAAAATACAGAATGTAACTTGCTTTTGGTTTTGAATACTTGCAAAATTCTAGATTGGCTTCTCTATTCTGGAAATTCACTGCTACTGCTTAAACATTCTTTAAGTACATGTAGTTTAATGTTATCTTTCTTGAAAACAAATTATATGTAGGTTTTATTTTTATGTTCTGTTCTCTAGATACATCGTTTTCCCCTTAATCCTTTCCAATTCTTTAGCCTTATAATTTTATTTCTTCATTTTTTTGTTCCTCATTCTAACTCTGTTGTAATAGCAGAAGACTTGAAACATGACAACTGTCCACCAACAAGGACTGGATTTAGAAGCCGGTAAAGGAGGACGGAGGCTGCAGAAGGAACGAGGAAGAGCTGGACCCTGTCAGGGAGAGGGCAATTTCCCTGTCTACTTTTCCTGAGTTCCTGTGGCAGGACTTAACAGAAGAGTGAGAGAAGAGGGGCTCTCACCACCCCTTCCACTGGCTTTTTCAGTCTGAGGTCTAGGAGGCTGACAAGGTAAGAAAGCTTAGCCTACGTCTGCCTTTGTCAGATGTCCCAGGATTTCTCAGTGGCCAAGGTTTTCCAGCTGGTGATTGCTCAAGTTGGCTTGCCAAAACTGGGAGGCAGGAGGGAGGCGTTCTCTCACCCACAACTCTTTTAAAGTACACAACTCAATGGCATTTAGTACATTCACAAGGCAGTCTCATTCTATGACAATTTCATTGCTCCAAAAGAAAACTGCATGTTTTCAAAACCCTACTTTGTTTTCAGTAGCTCTTTTGAAATCTTTGCTGAGTTTTAAATTTTGGCTGTTCTTTTTCTGAAGGATGCAGTTGCCTTTTAAATCTCTTTAAGAACCTTTCTCCAAATACTACTTATTGGTAGACAGTTGGTGCTGCATCTTCTTGATGCTATTTTTATTGTCCTATTATTATGTAAAACTATTTCCAAGGGGCAAAGAAAAGATTCTTCTTTTCTAAGCATACGCATTCTTTTTGCATTGGGTAATCTTTTCTACAGTAATTTGATCCAGAAATTGTTTTCTTGCACTAAGGCATCAAACTACTCAAAATACAGGTGAGTAAATTCTATCTGCCTACCTACCAAGCAGCTGTTTGAGAAACTTAAGAGTAAAAGATTAAATGTTCATTGGATGCATTTTTTTCTATTGAAAATGAGCTTAGATTTAATAAAAATCTGTCTGCCAATAATCTGCAATATGGAAAGTAGGGACTGTATCTTTACATGTGTTTTTTTTTTTTTTTGGTGTGCTGTGCAGCTCGAGAGATTTAGTTCCCCCACCTGAGATTTAACCTGGACCTGACAGTGAAAATGCTGAATCCTAACCACTGGACACCAGGGAATTCCTCTTTCTGGGTATTTTATCTCAGCATCTAGCTGCTATGGAATATTCGATACTCAATAAATAATTCACGGAATGAATGAATGATTCTTAAAAGAAAAAAACACGGTTTTAGACTGACATTCTTATATTAAAAACTATTTTGAAAATTTTAACATTTTGGGGGGGGGAATTAAAATTTTTCTTCCTCAAATCACCTCCTTGGCCATATTTGAAAATTATATGCAGTACTCTCATTATTGGCCGCTGGTGGTCCTTAATGCTCCGTTACACTTCATGCCTTCCTGTGTGTCCTCAAGCCTGAAACCTTTCCACAGGTCACCCCATAAATATCTCATCTTTGAAGACTTCATTCCAAGTTCACCATTGCTACAGAGACTTCTCTCAGTTGAGAAGAACTGATCTTGTTAGTATATCTTGTAAAGACTTCTAATAAAACATGTATAAAGCATTTTGTCTTTCTCTCTTGAGATGAGTAGTAGCAACTTGACAGTAAGCATCAGGTCTCATTTTTGTCTTAATAATCCTTGCATCTACTTTATATATAATCAGATCTTTTAGAGGAAGAGAGAGAAGATGAGCCTTTATAATTCGAAGAGTAAGGTACAACAGAGAGCAGAGGTCTACTTCCAGGAAGAAAGAAGGCAAGTTTCAGTGTTGTATTTCTACATTTAGTCCTTAGTTATGGACCTGCTGAAGTTTAAACTGTTATTAAATATTATGAGCAGACATCAATCATATCACTTAAAAACCTTCTGAAGTACTCACGATTACGTACATAAACTTGAGCTCTGTATTTGACAAGGCAGTTGGCACCAGCGTCAGGATTAAACTTAATTTCAAAGTCATAACCTTTGGAATTTTCAGCACCCTTAGGGATAAGTTTTAATTTTCTAGCCAGTTTATGATACTCTGCTAATTGTGTTTCAATCTGTAAGAAGAGAACACAAAAAGAAATACTGAAACAGTTCCATTCCATATGGTTTTCAACTGGAATTTTTTTTTTGTGGCTTTCTCAAAATTATGTTTTTCATTAGTTGGCATTTTTAGTAGTAACAGTAGCAGTTTTAAAATATAAAGAATGAAAGATTTTATTCACACTAAATTTTAAGACAGTTTTAACACCATAATTAATTAGTAAGCAATATGGTTAGACAGCATCACTAACTCAATGGGCATGAGTTTGAGCAAACTCTGGGAGATAGTGACTGACAATGAAGCCTGGTGTGCTGCAGCCCATGGGGTCACAGAGAGTCGGACATGACTTAGTGACTAAATAACAACAACAAAATACTACTGTTCTTCCATTTATCTGACAAAGAGCTTGGAATAAAAGTCCCATGTTGAGGTATTAACTAAAATTCACTTTTTAAAGTATCAGAGAAATTATGAAACAGAAACAAACCTTAGCTTTGTCAATGTACAAAATAAAACATTTCATTTATTTAAAACAAGTGAACTGTAGTCACTCAAGTCTCTGAATGTTATTTCAACTGTTTTGATAAAAATATTTTACTAACATATTCCACATTTCCTGGGCTTCTTCCCTCCCTTCAGGGTTCTGTTCAAATTACATCATCAGAAGGCTTTCCCTCTAACATAACACCCCCAATTTCTCTACCCTCTTACTTTACCCTTCAGAGCACTTGTTACCACCTGAGAGAGATTATTCATGTGTTCACTCCATCACCTGAAAGCACGCTCCGTGAGAGCAGCTGCATCCCTTAACAGTACTTGGCATAGAGTACTCAGTATCTGATGAAATAAATGAACCTGCAGAGTCTAGGCAATTTGTTTTCATACAGTTACCATCTATAAAATGAATATTTTGAAAGAAGGCAAGAGCAAAAGTACCTATCAGAACGTGCTTAAATAATCTCCAATTTCCAAAAACTTAAAAGCAACACTTGTATGCAAAATTTAAGATTTCATATTAATAAATCAGGAAATCATTTCAATTACTATAATTTGTAATATTTACTTCCAGGAAGAAAGAAGGCAAGTTTCAGTGTTGTATTTCTACATTTAGTCCTTAGTTATGGACCTGCTGAAGTTTAAACTGTTATTAAATATTATGAGCAGACATCAATCATATCACTTAAAAACCTTCTGAAGTACTCACGATTACGTACATAAACTTGAGCTCTGTATTTGACAAGGCAGTTGGCACCAGCGTCAGGATTAAACTTAATTTCAAAGTCATAACCTTTGGAATTTTCAGCACCCTTAGGGATAAGTTTTAATTTTCTAGCCAGTTTATGATACTCTGCTAATTGTGTTTCAATCTGTAAGAAGAGAACACAAAAAGAAATACTGAAACAGTTCCATTCCATATGGTTTTCAACTGGAATTTTTTTTTTGTGGCTTTACTCAAAATTATGTTTTTCATTAGTTGGCATTTTTAGTAGTAACAGTAGCAGTTTTAAAATATAAAGAATGAAAGATTTTATTCACACTAAATTTTAAGACAGTTTTAACACCATAATTAATTAGTAAGCAATATGGTTAGACAGCATCACTAACTCAATGGGCATGAGTTTGAGCAAACTCTGGGAGATAGTGACTGACAATGAAGCCTGGTGTGCTGCAGCCCATGGGGTCACAGAGAGTCGGACATGACTTAGTGACTAAATAACAACAACAAAATACTACTGTTCTTCCATTTATCTGACAAAGAGCTTGGAATAAAAGTCCCATGTTGAGGTATTAACTAAAATTCACTTTTTAAAGTATCAGAGAAATTATGAAACAGAAACAAACCTTAGCTTTGTCAATGTACAAAATAAAACATTTCATTTATTTAAAACAAGTGAACTGTAGTCACTCAAGTCTCTGAATGTTATTTCAACTGTTTTGATAAAAATATTTTACTAACATATTCCACATTTCCTGGGCTTCTTCCCTCCCTTCAGGGTTCTGTTCAAATTACATCATCAGAAGGCTTTCCCTCTAACATAACACCCCCAATTTCTCTACCCTCTTACTTTACCCTTCAGAGCACTTGTTACCACCTGAGAGAGATTATTCATGTGTTCACTCCATCACCTGAAAGCACGCTCCGTGAGAGCAGCTGCATCCCTTAACAGTACTTGGCATAGAGTACTCAGTATCTGATGAAATAAATGAACCTGCAGAGTCTAGGCAATTTGTTTTCATACAGTTACCATCTATAAAATGAATATTTTGAAAGAAGGCAAGAGCAAAAGTACCTATCAGAACGTGCTTAAATAATCTCCAATTTCCAAAAACTTAAAAGCAACACTTGTATGCAAAATTTAAGATTTCATATTAATAAATCAGGAAATCATTTCAATTACTATAATTTGTAATATAGTAGCTCTCCAGGGATGACTAAGGTATGGAGTTCTCTCTGGCCTTATACTAAATAATCCTAGGAATTACTGTTTTTCACTAGGATTTTGCTACTGTAATAAAGCAGTTTTCACAAGGCCATGCACTCCATCCTGCCAGACTGTGGGGAGAGCAGAAGGAGACACATTTCTCCTTCCCCCAACCAGCTCAGACAGGGAACACATCACATTTCTCCTGAAGAGTCTGGAAGTAGCCTCCATGCCCATCTCAGCAAAGAGCTTCAGAAGGGGACTCCCAGTCAGAGGTGGTGGATGCAATAAAAATCAGTCTGGAAAGAAAACTAAGGGGTGGACTCTTTATGCTGGACTTTAGTATTTTGCCTCCATTCTTTAATCTCTCCTACTCAGTACCCTTAGGTTTTCATCTCACTGACTATGGCCCAACTGGCCCCTCATTAGGCCGCTGCTTACCCACTTCCTGGGTAATTTTCTTCTTTCAGCCTGATCCTCCAAATCAAAACCAGCACTCGTACAGCTAGTTTGAGCTAGTTAAACAGAGTTCACCTAGTCTAGAGATTCACAACTTCCCCTCTCCCACACAGTGCTTGAGAGACAAAATGCGCTAATAATCCTTGAAATGACATTTCAGGTTCACCGACCTGGTCTAATTACACTTCAGTTTGTAAATAAGGGAACTGAGGCTCTGAGAAGTCAGATGTTGTGCTGAGGTCACATAAACATGTGCTGGCAAACCCAGGGCTATAATAAAGGTTTACCAAATTCCAGGTTCAAAGACCTTTGCGATTACCATCACTGGCTTTTTCTTAGAAATGCATATTTTTCTTTTTTATACACAGGGACAGAGATGAGCAGTCAGGAGTACAAGGGAGCACAGATACTTAAGGCAAAGCAAAAATCTGCTGAAATGGCTCAAAAAATGAGGCACTGCTTATTGCTCAGGCTGAATTGTGCATATGCAGCTGTGTAAAATACAAATTTTTAATAATGTAAAACAGTTAAAACCTGACCAAGAAACTGTTTCATATGCTGAAGTTCATTATAATGAACTTCACAATATGATCAGGGTGGAAAAACCCCCGCACTGCCTTGCATAGGCAAACGTAGATACTTAAAGGAGCGTTTTTTAAAAGACAATGCCTTCTGGGACTTCCCTGGTAGCCCTGCCTTTCCAACATAGGGGATGCAGATTCAATCCCTGGTAGGGGAACAGAGAACCTACTTCCTTTCAGGCCTTTCTTAAAGGGCCTCTGTCCACTCCCAAGATGCTGGTTATTTCCAGAGTTCTAGCTTCCTCCTCTGTATTCTTCCTTGGTGAATTCGTCTACCCTGTGGCTCCAATGACAATACATACAGATTTTTACCAAATCTATACTGCAAACGCAGGTATTTAATGCTGCAGTACAGGCCCATGTAAAATAGTCTGTAAGATATTTTCATTTAAATGCTGCACGGGCACAACAGGTCTACCTTATGATCTCCACTCCTGACTGCCAACTTCTCTATCTCTTCTTTTCCTAAGTGAATACTACTACTCATTGCCTGCCCCATCACTCAAACCAGACCCTGGTGTTGGCTCCCTTCTTTTCATCTTATTCATTCTACCTCCTAAGCAGACAGAATCCATCCATTTCTTTGAATCTCCACTAGCGTTATCTAAACTTCAGCCTGTAATTTCTACCAATTACTTCCCACAGATTCTTATCTGACTGCGTTGCTTCCTTCTATCCATTTTTCACATGATCAAAAATGAGATCTTTCTGAAATGTGATCTTGTGTGTTTAACGTATTAATGGTCTGCTTCCTGGAGCTTTCAGGATAAAGTCCAAGCTTCTAAACGTGGAAAGGATGTTCACCATCTGGTCTTTCTCTCCTTGAGTCTCATCTTCATGTCGCATCCCTTGATGTTAGGCTCTAGCCACATGGAAAGCTCAAGACAGCAGAGTGCCTGGTGCTGCTTCCTCCCTAACTTCCCCACACATGCCACTTGCTGGTTCCCCAACCTGGCCAGGCCAATCTTCCCTCCTCACATTCCCAGTTCAGCTCAGGTCTTACGTCTGCAAGGAAGCCTTTCTGAAAACCACTGTATCCATCACCCTACACTACGCACACCCAAATCTTGCTTATGTGTACCATAGGCTTCCTCAATATGCAGTGGAGGTCTGATCTCATGGTAGAGAAATGTCAACGAGAACGGCAGTTTCTTAAGTTCCTATGTCTTTTTATCCTCCCTCTGCACCTGAGATGGTAAGTGGTACACAGCAGATGTTAAACACATGCCTGAGCAGTGAGGACGTAAATGAAGAAGTGAGTCATGCCCACTTCTAGAAGAAAAGGCCCGGGACTTATGAAATTATTTTTGTTCACTTCTTGGTTCACTATTGGAAAATACAGGTTATCTTAAGTATGACCGAGAAATTGGGCTGTTACTGAATTGACATGAAGGGATGAGTCTGTTTTTAGTAAAATGTCAATGCTGAAAAGTTTTACCTCTTTAGCCAATTTATTCTACCCACTCAGTTCTTCTAAATTGGGATGAACCTTTACAAAGGTAAGTTCTGATGAGGTGCTGCTCTGGGAATGGTAAGACATACCGCCTCTTTGCCTCGGGCATATTTCAGCTCCTCATTCCACAACTGCTGCTGTTCAGCCTCTAGCTCCTTTGTTAATTTATTAATGGTCTGCTGCAATTCATTTCTTTCATGATTTATTCTCTCAATGTCTGCAAACGAGTACTTCTGGTTGTCAACAATACTCTGTAGTCGAGAATTCTCCTGTTTCATTGTTTCACATTCTAGTTCTGCATTGCAAAAGAAATATATTAAGTTCCTTCAATACTAGTTGATTAAGATGTCTAAATTTCCTTGTCATTATGGAGAACAAATATTAGTGGCAAGTGTGAACTATTTAAAGAGTTGATGTAGAGCAAAGCTAATATGTGTAATCAGACTTACTTGGAAAAAAATAAATCAATTTATTTATTGAGGACAGATAATTACTGTCTTGATATGACAGATGATCAATATTCCAAAGAATAAGAGTTAAATCAAATATCCTAAGGAATATCTACATAATTCTTACATGAGACAGACACAGCCATAAAACCCTTAAAAGAATAAAATCAAACTAGGCAGAGACCTGGGAAAATAGTAAAGTAGGTCCACAGCTATTTATTTTGTAAACTACCAGCCAACGGCTCTGTGATGTGTAGATATCTTTCTCTGTGCTATTTTTGACACCACAGAAGCATCCCATAGAAGCAATTCATGGGCCACAGTATTTTCAGTTTTATGATTAAGATCTATATACGTTTATGAAAGCAAGGTTAGGAGCATACAAGATATAAACAAACTTTCTTTAGTTGGGCTTTTATAGCATCTTTTCATGTTATTTTCAATCAGGTTAAGCTGTGGAGTAGCCTAGGAGGTAGTGATAGTGATAGAGGATAAGGCAAATATAGCAGACTGAGGCTAGCAAAGACTTCAAAACCTGGCATATTAATTATAAGGTAGAATTGAAGATATGCTTATGTTCAGGCAGCATATGTTCTTAGGTTAGGTCCCTCTTGGCTTCAAAAAGTCAGGTATCTGAAAACATGTTAGAAGGTATAGTAGGTTGAATCATGGTCACCCAAAGATGTGAAGTCCCAGACCCTGGAATTTGTAATCAATACTTTATTTGGACCAGGAGTCTTCACAGATGTGATTAAGTATTTTGCAGTAAGGAGATTATCCTGGATTATTGAAGTGGGCCCTAAAGGTGATACATGTTCTGAAAAGACAGGCAGAGAAGAATTAACACAGACAGAAGCAACACATGTGCACAGAGAGGGCAGTGTGTGGGTGCAGGCAGAGACTGGAGCGGCGCGGCCAGTCTCAGGAATGCCATCGGACTCCAGAAGCTGGATAGGCAAGGGTGGGCTCTCCCACAGGTCTTCAGAGAAGGTGTGGCCCTGCCAATTTCCAGCCTCCAGCCTTCTGTGAGTGGATAAATTTCCACTGTTTTAAGTCACCAAGTTTGTGGTAATTTGTTACAGCAACCTCAGGAAACGAATATAGAAGTCACTAAAAACTTGGTGGCCTGCTACCAACATTTACCATTAAGAGGCAAAAAGATATCGATGACAAAGACTGCTCTGTATGTGCTAAGTCCCGTGTACCCTCAGACCCCAGTCTAAATGAACTTTCAGCTCTAGTTGTACTTACCTACTCTAGAAATTTCTTCATCAAGACCATTCAACTTCTGGTCAAGAATGGCTGAATGAGACTCCAAATTGCTCATGTATGCCTGATACTTTTGAACATCTGCTTGTAAAGAAGTTTTCAGTTTTCTCAATGACTCCAGACGATTCTTTAAAAGAAAAAGAATATGAAGTTAGTTATTCTTGTCAATAATCATTTCATACTTTACTTGAAAGTAAAGCAATATTCAAATTCATCTTAAAGAAAGGTAAATTCGAGTTTTCTTTTCATTTTTAGGAGGAGTCAAGAAGAACTAAAAGGGGAGTTTACCGTTATTACCCAATTGAAAGGAGTATTTTTCAGAAGCCAATTTGGGGTAGAAAAAGTCAAGGGCCAGATTGAAAAAGCACAAATATTTAAAAATCTGTTACTTTATAGAACATTTCAGTATCATAATACACAAAATAACATTAGATATCTTGACATCATTTAGCTTTTAGAAAGCCCTCAGCATACAATATATTATACAAACTCGATTATCATTCTCTTTCCACAGATTACAAAGCTCAGGACCTCTTGCTGGTGCTCCCATGAGGTATGTAACATGGGGACCTTGTTCTAAAGATCCTTTTGGTCTGATATAAGTAGATAAGATTCTTTCATCATATTCTGAACATCATTAGTCCAAGACCAATCGATCACAAGGGAAAACAAAGCTTTAGGGAGACCAAACATGTTTTCATTAGGAGTTGTGGCTATATTAAAAAAACCTAACTTTTAAGAAGCTTATTTTGCTAATGCATTTTCTAATGCAAATTTATGCATTTTAATGAATTTTGCTAATGCATTAAAAAAATTTTTTTTTTTCCATATAGCTGTTTATAAAGAAACAGCTAGTTTTCTCCATGGAGATCCAAGAGTGTCAGTAAGTGTGTAAGCCTATTTAAGACAAGCATGTTTACTAACCGGTTCTTTTTCTCTTTCTTGCTCCAATCTCGCAATTTGTTCATTCAATGCTCTGTTTTTTGCTGCCAATGATTCCAGCTTGGAAGCATCTACGTTAAATAAATCCTCTGGAGAAAAAAAAACCCAAAATTTCACAAGGTCTCAGATCTGCCTAGAAAATTCTTCCCCAGGTTTTTACCATTGCTCTCTCCCTTACTTCCTCTAGTCTCTACTTGAAACCCTCTCAGTGAAGGACCTCCTACTATCTGTTAAACTGCAATCCTTCCCTGTGGTCCACTGCACTCCCTGCCTCCCCAGCCCTGCTTCATTTTCCACTGTAGCACTTACCACCATTGACTTATTGTTCATTTGATTATTGTCTCTATCTAATAGAATGCAAGCTCATGAGGGCAGAGATTTCTCTCACTCATTAATGTATCCCTGGTGCTGACGTGGTTGGCAGCACACAGTGTGTATATAATAGTTTGAATAAATGAATATAATTTATATGCTTAATTATAACTGAAAATAGCAAAGAAGTCACTAGTGCTTTCGGTTTTAGATCACTATGAATTTTCCTCTTTAAAAAGAAGCCCAACATCATATACTCTGCTTGCTCCCTTTCTCATGTGGACACACTGAAACCATCCTCACTGTTCTCCAGAAAGGTATATCCCATGGACACACAAGAGAATGGTTTCACTTCTGGGACTGAGAGTGGCAGGGTATCCTCCTGTTTTGAATGATTCTATAGTCTTTGCAGGATAGCTTTACACATCTTAAATTTACCTATTTTACCTACCACTCTGGCATTTTGTATATGACTATTATAAAAAAGAAAAAACGATGTAAAATACCTGTGGAACATTTTTTAAAAGTTAGCCAGTAAGTTCTGAATGTCACTACATCATAGCTGAGTGGAAAAATAATTTCTTTCTTTGGAAATACAATGGCCCCTTTAACTTTCTGACATGAATTATGGGAGACCATAGATCTTTTCACTAACTGGTACTTTACTTATTAAAATAATAAAGCAAGGACATCCTTTATTTCTCTACACCAAATAAGCAGTTATAATAAAAATAAGGAGGTATCTAAATACATTCGTAGTGAGGAGCTCATATAAACATTCGGCATAGTAAGATAAGCTACACACCAGCACACTAGGAGCAAAAGCACTTACTCAGCTTGGACTGCAGCTCTGCATTCATCTCGTCAAAGCTGTCAGCACCAGTCATGAAACTTTCATAGCATTTTATGGTGTAGTCCAAAAACAGCTGATTGGGTGAAGCAGATTTAGAAACTCAGTCGTGAATCTCTATTTAGTTTGTTTCACTTTTCTAAGTGAAAATTTAAATATGAATGAAAATAATTAAAGTCTGGAATACCAAGTGGTTACATGAACTCCTGTAAATGAGACACAAACCTAGGGAATATCATTAATTATGCTGCACAGACTTATTCAGTCTGCTACTTCTAAAGTGAAGAATGAGGATTAAAAGAACACTTAAATTTGAATAAAGCTGTTATTTAGTAAATGGTAAAAAAAACCCAAACAAACAAAAACCAACCAAACAAACAAAAAAACAAGAAAAGCCCGTAACTTCAGAGAAGGGTTTTGAGAAGGTGAAATAATGCTTATCAATGCAAATGTGAGAAACCTATATGCAGGTCAGGAAGCAACAGTTAGAACTGGACATGGAACAAAAGGAAAAGGAGTACGTTAAGACTGTATATTGTCAACTTGCTTATTTAACTTATATGCAGAGTACATGAGAAACACTGGACTGGAAGAAACAAGCTGGAATCAAGATTGCCAGGAGAAATCTCAATAACCTCAGATATGCAGATAACACCACTCTTATGGCAGAAAGTGAACAGGAACTAAAAAGCCTCTTGATGAAAGTGAAAGAGGAGTGTGAAAAGGTTGGCTTAAAGCTCAACATTCAGAAAATGAAGATCATGGCATCCGGTCCCATCACTTCATGGGAAATAGATGGGGAAACAGTGGAAACAGTATAAGACTTTATTTTTGGGGGGCTCCAAAATCACTGCAGATGGTGACTGCAGCCATGAAATTAAAAGACCCTTACTCCTTGGAAGAAGTTATGACCAACCTGGATAGCATATTCAAAAGCAGAGACATTACTTTGCCAACAAAGGTCCGTCTAGTCATGGCTATGGTTTTTCTAGTGGTCATGTATGGATGTGAGACTTGGACTGTGAAGAAGGCTGAGCCCCGAAGAATTGATGCTTTGAACTGTGGTGCTGGAGAAGACTCTTGAGAGTCCCTTGGACTGCAAGGAGATCCAACCAGTCCATTCTAAAGGAGATCAGCCCTGGGTGTTCTTTGGAAGGAATGATGCTAAAGCTGAAACTCCAGTACTTTGGCCACCTTCCACTCTTATGGCAGAAAGTGAACAGGAACTAAAAAGCCTCTTGATGAAAGTGAAAGAGGAGTGTGAAAAGGTTGGCTTAAAGCTCAACATTCAGAAAATGAAGATCATGGCATCCGGTCCCATCACTTCATGGGAAATAGATGGGGAAACAGTGGAAACAGTATAAGACTTTATTTTTGGGGGGCTCCAAAATCACTGCAGATGGTGACTGCAGCCATGAAATTAAAAGACCCTTACTCCTTGGAAGAAGTTATGACCAACCTGGATAGCATATTCAAAAGCAGAGACATTACTTTGCCAACAAAGGTCCGTCTAGTCATGGCTATGGTTTTTCTAGTGGTCATGTATGGATGTGAGACTTGGACTGTGAAGAAGGCTGAGCCCCGAAGAATTGATGCTTTGAACTGTGGTGCTGGAGAAGACTCTTGAGAGTCCCTTGGACTGCAAGGAGATCCAACCAGTCCATTCTAAAGGAGATCAGCCCTGGGTGTTCTTTGGAAGGAATGATGCTAAAGCTGAAACTCCAGTACTTTGGCCACCTTATGCGAAGAGTTGACTCATAGGAAAAGATTTTGATGCTGGGAGGGATTGGGGGCAGGAGGAGAAGGGTATGACAGAGGATGAGATGGCTGGATGGCATCACCGACTCAATGGATGTGAATCTGAGTGAACTCCAGGAGATCGTGATGGACAGGGAGGCCTGGTGTGTTGAGATTCATGGGGTCGCAAAGAGTCGGACACGACTGAGCGACTGAACTGAACTGAAGCATCTTTGGGGATAATAAAAAATTTAAATGAACAGCTAATCATTTAAATCCAATTAATCTGACAAGATTTGACTATGAAAGCCATAACATAATTAATAAAGGCTGTAATTTACACTGTAACTTCAGGTTAAAAAAATGGCAAGGTTAGTGGAGATCTGAGCAGTAGAATATTAGCACTTGCTATTTATCCAAGGGAAAGTAACATTCCATTTTGCAGTTCTGAGGTGTTCTGGTCACTGAGGATGCATCCTTTGTTAGGAGGCAAGGAGAGTTGATAAGAATTTTCCACAGTCAGATGAAGTCAGCATCCCTTAAGACAAACCAATTCCCTCTGCCCTGATGCTCTGCTTACTAAGCAACCTTCTCATTACTTGGTTGATACGGAAGGGGTACCCTAAATAGGTGGCATGAGTATTCCTGTAACTGGAAAGATGGATCACTAGGGGGAAATAGATTTTCATACTTCTTCAGATGTGAATTTGGTAAGAGTGAATCAGTTTTCTTAAGTTTGGTTGATTTTGATGGTTAAAAAACAACAACAACTGAGTCTCTAGATTCACAAAGCGGAGACTCAGAACCTGGTGAAAGTTTGGTATTTTGGTAATTCTTTTAAATTAAATTAAAAATTAAATTAAAAAAACCTAAAAATAGTACTTTATAATTTCCAAAGTGCTTCTTTATATATATTGTCATCTGAAATAACAGTTAAGATAGCAGGAATAACTTTGACTGGTTTAACCTTTAGGATGACTATCAAGAAATTAATAATTAATTTAGGAGGTGTTATAATTTTATTTGGGTAAAAACTGAGGTATAATATATTTAGTCTAGCACACATATTGCAACATGAGAGGAGAACTCTCTCGAGGATTAGAGGCTTTCTAGCTGCTTTTCTGGCAGGGATTACCAATGAAGTATTAAGCCTAAAACAAACAAACAACTAGGCAGCACAGTGCAGTCAGTACATTTACCTTGGAATTTGAACCATTCCCTAGGCAGTAATAAAAGACGAGGTTGAGGCTATTTCCACTTTCTTTTTATGACAAATGTTCCAGAAGGTGAAGAACAGAATTAGAGCACAGGATGTTTATTTTTCATCTTAGGGAACCGCATAGTGATTGGTCTTTTATATAAGCTAGAGGAAACTGATGCTCAATCTCAATGCTAGAAATTTATTCCTTGGGGTGGGTGTTTGCTCCATCTGGATACATAAATTTGTGTGTTTCAGGAAACAGGGCAGAGTTCGTTACATAGTTTGCTGCTGCTGCTAAGTCGCTTCAGTCATGTCCAAGTCTGTGCGACCCCATAGACACCAGCCCACCAGGCTTCCCCCGTCCCTGGGATTCTGCAAGCAAGAACACTGGATTGGGTTGCCATTTCCTTCTCCAGTGGGTGAAAGTGAAAAGTGAAAGGGAAGTCTCTCAGTCGTGTCCAACTCTTGGACTGCAGCACACCAGGCTCCTCCTTCCATGGGATTTTCCAGGCAAGAACTGGAGTGGGGTGCCATTGCCTACTCCAGTTACATAGTTTAGGCTCCATTAAAGGACCATCTGGGAACCAATTTAGACTATTTTATCTCAGTCACTTTTAGAAGTGGCAACTACCCTAGCTAAAATGGTCAAAACGAAACAAACAAAAACCCACATGCCATTATTTTAAGACCCAGTCTTTTATGCTTTGTGTCAACAAAATATATTAGAATAATGATGCCAGTATTGATTATCTTCATTCTAAAAGGGGAGAAAAAGAAATACTATATATCTACACATAAACAATAACATGTTATGTTTTAATTCTAATTGCTTTTTTAACTTAACATTTCCAAATTTCTGTGCTTATTTATTTTTAGGAAATTATAGTGTGAATCCAAGAGTAAATCCACTGACTAGTATTTCCAAAAATCAATTTTAGATTTTCAGAAAGCAAAAAAGACAAGTTCTATAGAAGACTATGTTAGTTTCAATAATGACACACTTAGTAAATAATATCAGATGACTAATGTTTATGGTAAAGTAAGGTACCTTATTATGCATAATTCCATCTTCAGTTTCTTCTCCCCAAGGCTGTCCATCATCAAATAAAGGTGAGCTTTCTTTCATGGCATTATGTAACTGTTCACATATAAACATATTAAACTGATTAACTTTATGAGAAAAACACATTTTTCAAGTTTTGTCAAACTTGTTTTCAGTGTCATTTTTAGAAGCATTTACATTACTGCATGATAAAGTCTCTTGAGAAGTTATTCTTTTAAACCCTACAATATAATCCTTTTGACAGTTTAATAATTAAGTCCCTTAGGATTAAAAAAGGATGGGATCCATATTTAGTTCTATTCTACAAAGAAAACTATGCTTTCCTGGTGGTTCACATAAAGAACCTGCCTGCCAATGCAGGAGACCTAGGTAAAATCCCTGGGTCGGGAAGATTTCCTGGAGGACGGAATGGTAATCTACTCTAGCATTCTTCCCTGGGAAATCCCATGAAAAGAGGAGTCCATGGGGTCAAAAGAGTTGGACATGTCTGACTGACTAAACAATAATAGAGAAAAATATGGTGATCTTTTACATTGTTAGTAGGTAGGCCACTGAGAACATATGTATTGCTACACATTTTAACATAATTCTGAGAAGTGAAAACAGAACTGCCACAAAAGCTAAGCCAGTAATAATGATTTCTCTTAAATGAACTTAATTTTGGTGCTCAAATGTTATACACTGGGTTGCAAACAGCTGGACACAACTGAATGACTTTCACTTCCACTTTCCACCCATTTTTCTTTTTTAAATGACATTTCTTTTTGTTCAAAATGAGCACTTATTAAAAAGTTGGATTCCCAGCCCTCATTCTAGACTTTCCAAATCAGATTCTCTGGAAGTAGGGCTAGAGAAGTTACATTTTAACATGCTTCTCAGATGATTCCTATTCACACTTCTTTAATAAATTTTTTGAGGGATAATTTATGTACAGTAAGATTCATCAATTTAAGTGTCCAATAAATATAATGGCACTTTGACAAATGTGTCCAGTTGTATAGCTTTAAAAGCAGGGTGGTCATGTGATGGAGGCTGGGGAGCACCATCAAAACATGGACCATTTCTTTTACCCCCCAAAGCTCCTTTGCATCAACACCCTTTCTCCAATTAACAGCCCTTGGGAACCAGCGATCTGCTTTCAGTCACTATAGTTTTGCCTTTTCTAGAATTTCATAACAATGCATCTTTCAGTAAGCAGTTAATTTGCATCAACACCCTTTCTCCAATTAACAGCCCTTGGGAACCAGCGATCTGCTTCCAGTCACTATAGTTTTGCCTTTTCTAGAATTTCATAACGATGCATCCTTCAGTAAGCAGTTAATTCCTTTTTGCTGTTGAGAAGTGTTCCATTTTGTAGACATACCACAATCTGTTTTTCCATTCAGTTGTTGGTGGATATTAGAGTTATTTCCACTCTTTAGCCATTTTTGACTATGAAAGTCTTTGTGTGGACATATGATTTCCATTTCTCTTGGGTCGATACTTAGAATTGGGATTGCTGGGTAGTATGGAATGTGCTCAGTTTTACTTTATAAGAAACTATCAAATTGTTTTTCCCAAGTGGCTGTACCATTTTGTATTTCCATCAGTAATGGAGTTCCAGTTGCTCTGCAACCTCATCAACTACAGCCTCATTTGGTGTTGGCAATCTTTTTAATTTTAGCTCATCTAGTGGGTATATGGAGAAGGCAATGGCAACCCACTCCAGTACTTTTGCCTGGAAAATCCCATGGACGGAAGAGCCTGGTGGGCTGCAGTCCATGGGGTCGCTAAGAGTCTGACACGACTGAGTGACTTCACTTTCACTTTTCACTTTCATGCATTGGAGAAGGAAATAGCACCCACTCCAGTGTTCTTGCCTGGAGAATCCCAGGGACAGGGGAGCCTGGTGGGCTGCCGTCTATGGGGTCACACAGAGTCGGACATGACTGAAGTGACTTAGCAGCAGCAGTGGGTGTATGGGGGTATCTCAATATGCTCTTTTTTGTCTGTTTTATTTTTAATTTTTTAAAATTGGAGGGTAATTGCTTTCCAATGTTGTGTTCGTTTCTGCTGTACAACAGCGTGAATGAGCCATAAATATACACATATCCCCTCCTTCTTGGGCCTCCCTTCCCTGCCCATCCCACTCCTCTGGGTTCAAAATACTTTAAAAAAATTTTTTTTAATTTATTTTTTATTTTAGGTTCAATATATTGGAGGGTAATTGCTTTCCAATGTTGTGTTCGTTTCTGCTGTACAACAGCGTGAATGAGCCATAAATATACACATATCCCCTCCTTCTTGGGCCTCCCTTCCCTGCCCATCCCACTCCTCTGGGTTCAAAATACTTAAAAAAAATTTTTTTTAATTTATTTTTTATTTTAGGTTCAATATACTCTTAATTGACTTCCCTGATGGCTCAGATGGTAAAGCGTCTGCCTGCAATACGGGAGACCCAGGTTTGATCCCTGGGTTGGGAAGATCTCCTGGAGAAGGAAATAGCAACCCACTCCAGTGTTCCTGCCTGGAGAATCCCAGGGATGGAGGAGCCTGCTAGGCTACAGTCCATGGGGTCGCAAAGAGTCAGACAGGACTGAGCTTCTTCGCTTCACGTACTCTTAATTTGCATTTCCTTAATTACTAATAATGTTGCTGTGTATGCCTTCTTTATAAAGTATCTGTTCAAATATTTTGTTTGCTCTTTAAATCCAATGTTTTTCTTCTTTTTATTAAGCTCTGGGAGTTATTCATATATTCTGGAAACAGGTCCATAACCAGGTGTACATTTTATAAATATAGTCTCCCAGTCTGTGGTTTGTCTTTTCATTTTCTTAAACTCTCTTTTGAAGAACAACATTTTGAAATTTTAATGAAATTTGAAATTTTAATGTAGAATTCATGCGTTTTGTGTCTTACCTAAAATCTTTGCCTTATGTGAGGTCACAAGTATTTTCTGTTTTCTCCCAGGAGTTTTATAGTTTTAGCCCTTTATTTAGATTAGTTTTATAATGAATTCAACAAAGTCCAGGATATAAGGTCAACATGTGGAAGTCAATTCTATTTTTATTCGTCGTCATTGTTCAGTTGCTCAGTCGTGTTCAACTCTTTGTGACCCCATGGACTGCAGCACGCCAGTCTTCCCTGTCCTTCACCATCTCCTGGAGTTTGCTCAAACTCATGTCCATTGAGTCCATGATACCATCCAACCGTCTCATCCTCTGTCATCCCCTTCTCCTCCTGCCATCAGTATTTCCCAGCATCAGGATCTTTTCCAACAACAAATAATTCGTATTTGAAAATCTTTAAAATATTAAAAGCATGAAATGCTTAAGGATAAACTTAGCAAAATACGAGCAAGATCTGAACACTAAAAACTATAAAACATTTCTGAGAAATTTTTTTTGTATGTATTTCTTGTACTTGTAGTTTATTGAACTTCTCGGCCGTATGGACTTAGAGTTTTCATCAGGTTTGGATAAATTTCTGCCATTCTTTCTTTGCATATTTTTTTCTGTCTCCCCTACCCCTTTCTGTCACTTCAGTTACACAGGTGTTATACTGATACCTCACAGGCTATTGGCAGTCTGGTGGTTGGTTTTCTCTGCTCAACCTATGCCACATTTTAGATAGGTTCTGTTGCTGTGGTTTCAAGTGCATCTTTTCCTCTGCGGTACAGTACAGTACAGTGTTTCACTTCAGTTACACAGGTGTTATACTGATACCTCACAGGCTATTGGCAGTCTGGTGGTTGGTTTTCTCTGCTCAACCTATGCCACATTTTAGATAGGTTCTGTTGCTGTGGTTTCAAGTGCATCTTTTCCTCTGCGGTACAGTACAGTACAGTGTGGTGCTCAGTCCTGTCTGACAATTTATGACCCCATTGACTCTAGCCCTCCAGGCTCCTCTGTCCAGGCAAGGATACTGGAGTGGGTTGCCATTTCCTTCTCCAGGGGATCTTCCTGACCCAGGGATCGAACTGGATGTCTCTGGCATCTCCAGCATTGGCAGGCAGATTCTTTACCACTGAGCCACCTGAGATCCTTCTAATTCTAGTAAAAGTCCCAGCAGGTTTTTAAAAGTAGCTATCGAGAAGCTGATTCTAAAATTAATATGTGAAACCGAAAGACCTAGAATAGCTACGAGTCCTCTCCATTGTGTTTTTCATTTCTGTTATTGTGTTTTTCTTCACAGCACTTGTATTTGGGTATCTTTTATGTCTTCTGCTTCTCTCCTCATCACGGCCCTTTGTTTTGTCTTCACAGTCTCAAGCGTGTTTATAATATTGTTGTAGCATCTTTGTCTAAGTCCATCATCTCTGATATTTCTGAATTTGTTTCTAATCACTAATTTTCTTGGGGTTATGAATTGTATTCTTTTTTTTTTTTTTTTTTTTGCATGCTTGATAATTTGTTACTGGATGTCACGCAATGTGAGTCATCTGTTGTCCTGTTCTGGATTTTGTGTATTTCTCTAAATAGTATTGTACTTTGTTCTGGTGCACAGCTACATTATTTAGGATGATTTGGATACTTTCAGCCTTGCTTTTAACTTCTGTTAGGGTGAGTCCAGAGCAGCCTTCACTAAGGGTCTAATTCAGCCCCAGAACTAAGGTGGGGACCTCTGAGGACTCATTCTACTGCCTTGTATATTACAAGCTCTCCGCATCTCGGATGGTGGGATGCAGATTAGTCCCAGCTCTGTCTGAGCTCCGGGCACTGTGGCACCTCTTGCTTCCTGGTAGCTTTCTTTCACGTGTGTAATAGACTAACACTGCTGAAGACTGAGGGGGAGCTCGATGCATCTCTCTAGAGCGGGTGAGTCTCAGTCCTCCCTTCCTCTTTCTCTTCCTCCTTTTCTCTCTCTGCTTGTCTGCAGGTGCCTTTCTTCTAGTTTTGTGCCTGGCACGTTCTAGCTGTCTTGGCCTCTCTGAACTCCAGTATCTATCTCCTCAACTCAGTGAGGCTGACACCAGTCGGTCGTAAGGCACACTTCATTATTTCCTCTCTCAGCAAAGATAGTTCTGCACAATTTGTTAATCTGTGTCTGGAAACCATTGTTTTCTATATCTTGCTCATATTTCTGGTTGTTCAAGAAGAGAGAGTGTTATGATTCCTTTTACTCAAATATGGTTTTTTAAAAAAATATTCTATTAATGATGTATCTGACTGCACTGGGTCTTAGCTGTGCACGGGGTCTTTTCTCTAGCTGTGGTAGGCAGGCTTCTCTTGTTGTGGAGCCCCGGCTCTCGAGCGTGCGCGCTCAGTAAACACGAGTGCGGGCTTAGTCACCCCACAGAATGCAGGATCTTAGTTCCCTGACCAGGGATCAAACCCACGTCCTCTGTACTGGAAGGCAGGTTTTTAACCACTGGACCACCAGGGAACTCGCTGCAACATCTATTTTTAATAGATGTAATCTGTAAGTAGAGATAAACATATATATTTATTTGTGGTGTGTGCTCAATATTTTTCCTGATGAGGTGGCAATCAGAAAGTTCAGAAAGTGGTCTAAGATAAAGATTATATTGCTTGGGATGTACAAATTCTTTTGTGGATGGCCTTTCTTTTATATGTTTGTTAAATTGGAGTCTTTAAGGTCCTCCTCCAGCCCCTGCAGTCTCCCCTCCCCACCCAGCAAGTGTTGCACCCCACGTTTTTTACTGAGCACTGTATGATAACATGTTTCTCTGGGATACATAGTAGTCCTCTTGGGACATTTGTGTGGATACTGAGGTTTTGTACTATACTTAAAGTTAATCTATTAGTCATTATTTTGTTTTGTTATGCTTTACTTGTGGAAAATCTTATAGAAGAAGGAACATTTTTAGATATGTTTCTAACTTAAGAGAATTGGTGAGGTTTTTTTATATTGTTGAGTTCACTGGAACTAGACATTATTTGGCTGTTTAATTATCACAGGGATGCCATGAGTAAATTCAAATTCCTATGATAAACATAGTTTATAAGCTCAAGTAATCAAACACAGTTTTCTACAAAAACATTCCAACACATGTAGTTTACTATCACAAACTATCCAAAGCCTTAAAGCACAAGTCAACAGTCTTTGGAAGATGACAATTAAACCCTAGATGTTGCAGTAAAGCTTCTTGCCCTTTCTTGTAAATAATAATTAAAGCAAATATTTATATAGCATTGACTTTGTTCTAAATGCTTAAGTATTTTAATTCATGAGAAACTTACTTTTATGATGATAGCCTCAGGGGAAGTTTAGATTTAATTTAAATTTTCTGGTTGCTGGTATATAAATATTTGCTGTTTGCTTCTTTCTAATCTATGTAAGCAAAGGGTAACAGTGAACCTACTGCTTTGCATTCTCAAAGTCACTTGAGTCAACAGCTTTACTACCTCAAATTTCTTGCAAGGTTTCTCATTAATTGTAGCTGAAGCACATGGCCTCTGATTTCAACTTTAATTATATACCAAGGTTTGGGTTAAAGAATTTGTGGCTTATAATTTTTAATATCTATAGCTTAAGCTTTAGTCATTTTGTTTGACTTGAACCTTTTACTCTAACCCAAAATAACTCTAGACCCTTGAGCACCTTGTTTTGCCTCTACTTCCTGATCTGAAAAATATGGATACTAAGTACCTACCTCATAGGATTGTCATGTGGATTGGATGAGAGATCATCTGTATAACACCTAGAACAGGGGCTGGAACTTAATACCTGCTCAGTAAAGTTAGCGGTAGCAGAAATAGTACTAAGATTAGTAGCAGCAGTTAGTAGTAACTGCTCAATAAATTTAATATTAGAAGTAATAATACTTGTAATTGCCCCATAAATTTAATAGTGGTAATGTATCAGTGCTGCTGCTGCTAAGTCACTTCAGTTGTATCCAACTCTGCAATGCCATGGACGGCAGCCCACCAGGCTTCCCCATCCCTGGGATTCTCCAGGCAGGAACACTGGAGTGGGTTGACATTTCCTTCCCTAGTGCATGGAAGTGAAAAGTGAAAGGGAAGTCACTTAGTCGTGTCAGACTCTTAGCGACCCCATGGACTGCAGCCTACCAGGCTCTCTCGTCCATGGGATTTTCCAGGTGAGAGTACTGGAGTGGGGTGCCATCTACCAGGCTTCCCCGTCCCTGGGATTCTCCAGGCAGGAACACTGGAGTGGGTTGACATTTCCTTCCCTAGTGCATGGAAGTGAAAAGTGAAAGGGAAGTCACTTAGTCGTGTCAGACTCTTAGCGACCCCATGGACTGCAGCCTACCAGGCTCTCTCGTCCATGGGATTTTCCAGGTGAGAGTACTGGAGTGGGGTGCCATCACCTTCTCCTAGTAGTATTTAATGACTTATCTAATGAATAGTACAGTTAATGGTTTGCCATAAATTATTCAACCACGCCCCTACTACGGGACATTTTATTTATTCCTAATTCTTTATTATCACAAGTAAAGCTGCAATTAATATACATGTGCACATAGATTTTTTCCCCCCCTTTCTTTGAATGATTTCCTTTAGGGAGTGTCACAGAAATGGGAGGACTGTCTTGGAGACAGTGTCTTAGAGAGAGTGAAGACCTCCACAGCACCTCCTTCTCCCTCCCACCCTGGTGTCTCCTCATCTCCTTTTTCACCCCCATGTGGGGGGTAGTGACTGTGCAGGAGGGGGAAGAAAGACCAAGGTTCTTGCGGGTGGGCATCCCTTATGGTGCATCTCTTTCCCTCCTGCGCCGCCAGCACTGCTCAAGTTCAGTGATATGTGAAATAAAATGTGTCCCTCTTAGGGTCATTTGCATTAAAAAAATTTTTTTATTGACGCATAGTTGCTTTACAATATTGTGTTAGTTTCTACTGTACAGCAAAGTAAGTCAGTTATATGTGAACATCTATCCTGTCTTTTTTAGATTTCTTTCCCATTTAGGTCCCCACAGAGCACTGAGTAGAGCTCCCTGAGCTGTACAGTAGGTTCTCATTCAGTTCAGTTCAGTTCAGTCACTCAGTCATGTCTGACTCTTTGTGACCCCATGAACCGCACAGCACGCCAGGCCTCCCTGTCCATCACTAACTCCCAGAGTTTACCCAAACTCACGTCCATTGAGTTGGTGATGCCATCCAACCATCTCATCCTCTGTTGTCCCCTTCTCCTCCTGCCCTCAATCTTTCCCAGCATCAATGTCTTTTCAAATGAGTCAGCTCTTTGCATCAGGTGGCCAAAGTATTGGAGTTTCAGCTTCAACATCAGTCCTTCCAGTGAACACCCAGGACTGATCTCCTTTAGGATGGACTAGTTGGATCTCCTTGCAGTCCAAGGGACTCTCAAGAGTCTTCTCCAACACCACAGTTCAAATCTACTTTATACATAGTAGTGGATATATGTCAGAGAGCTTCCCAGGAGGCACTAGTGGTAAAGAACCCACCTGCCAGTGTAGGAGACATAGGTTTGATCTCTGGGTCAGGAAGATTCCCTGGAGAAGGGAATGTCAACCCACTCCAGTATTCTTGCCTGAAGAACCCCATGGACAGAGGAGCCTGACAGGCTACAGTCCATAGGGTCGCAAAGAGGTGGACACGACTAAAGTGACTTAGTATGCATGCACACACTCAAATATGAGGTCTAGCTCCTGGGGTGGTTATAAGGCTTACATTGGACAGTGGTGATAAGGTAACTCATGTATGCCATGCATAGGGCCTGCCCAGCTCAGGCAGCCCAAGGAGGCCTTCTTTCCCTTCTATGGTATTGGTCAGATGGAGGTACTGGATGAACATGTTAGCTGATGGTATTTGTATGCCCCAAGCCCTGGGGCAGAGTGGCTGGCATCCTGCCCTGTCACCGTCACAGGTGCTGGCCTCTCAGCCCTGCCCTCTGCTCCCACCATGTAGGCCGTTTTCTGGAGCTGCACATGTACATGACCTCTGCGCTGAGCAAGAACGACATAAAGGCCATTGGTCTGCAGATGGCCCTGGACCTCCTGGCCAAGAAGGAGAAGAAGGATTCCATCACGGGCCTCCAGACACGCACCCAGCCTGGGCGGCCTGACTGGAACAAGGTAAAGGCCGCCTGGAGTCCTGAAGCCTGCAGGGACTGGTGGGGCTGAGAGCCTAAGGCACTGGCTAGGGAGATTTGGGCCAAGCAGCCGGAGTCCAGCTAGGACCTCAGGGCTGGAATGGGAGGCAGGGTACCTACGTTCTGGCTCCATCACTACCTCACTTTGTTCCACCACTAGCCTCTGTTTCCCCATCTGATCACAGAGGAAGTTAGTCCATAGGACCTCCAAGGCCCCTCCCAGCCTGCAAACACCCTGCAGACCAGAGTCCACGGCCCTAGTGGACAGAGTTCTGGGGAGATATCAGGCCTTATCCCAGTCTATTTTATTCCTCGGATTGGTTTTATGATTATTTTTTCTCCCTGATCACTTACCAATTGGGGTGTAATGTTTGCCTGAAATGACCAGAAGGTATTGCATTTCAAACTACTGTGGTGATCCATGTTTAGATCGTAAGAGCTGATGGGGAAGGGATGCCAGCAGGCCTTGAACTCCAAGAAAACTTTAGGCAAGGCAATTCTTAAGCAGAACTTGGGGTTAAAAACGGTCCTTCCTGGGGGAGAAAGCCTGACTTCAGGACAGAGGCATTTCGATGGAGGCCTGTGAGCTGGCGTGAAGTTGGGGCATTGGAGCTCAGTGTGCCTGCTGGGCTCTGCCATCGCGCCCCAGCACTGTAGCTGGTTAGTACATGTCTCCCCCACGGATGCAGCTCCTTGAGTGGAGGGCCTAGGTCTTCTCTGCTTCTGGTCCAGCCCTCTCTGGGGTCTGGGTCAGGTTGAGCATATGGCCTCTAAGCTAATGGCCAAAGCCAAGCAGCTATGCCCTGGAGCTCCTCATGGGGAGGACAGCCACCCTGGCCCATTATATCCTCAGCCTCACTAGGTGAGTTACTGGGTGGGTCTGAAGTCCCCTTCTTTTCCCTCTGCTCTTCCCCAATTCTGTGGACTCTAGGTGTTCCAGAAGGTGGCTGCTGAGAAGAAAGGCAAGGTGCAGGTCTTCTTCTGTGGCTCCCCAGCTCTGGCCAAGATCCTCAAGGGCCACTGTGAGCAGTTCAGCTTCAAGTTTTTCCAAGAGAACTTCTAGCCCTGCTCCTCCCAGCTCTGCCCAAACCCACTGCCTGCCAGCCTGATCAGCCTGCTGCTAGTGCCTTGCAGGGACCAGCCTCAAGAGGACCCAGCGAATCCAGCTTCACGTGCAGAACGGGATGCCCTAGGAGGCAGAAGGACTTCCTTGAGAGCCCAGGGAGAGGGCGGGGCCTTGTGGGGTGCTGCTGTGAGTTTGGGAATTGCTGTGGGCTGGGCAGACTTGGCTGGGGGGTAGAGGGGTGGAGGTGACGTGGTTGGAAGACACAGGGGGCCTTCCCAGGCCAACCCCTCCTCCAGAAGTCCTCTGAGGACACCTTCCCTCCTCCTACAGTGGTTCCAGACCCACCTGATCATCACGGTCATTCTGGAACTTATACACACACAGCGTTTTATTATGAAAAATTTCAAACATAACAGAAATTTAAAGACTTGTCCAGGGAACAGTGTTACCCACTGTCTAGATATCCTCAGTTAACATTTTGCTGTGTTTGGCTTAGTACGTATTTTCCATCTCCCCTTCCTTCTGTTCATCCAGGCTATCCTGTTTTTCTGATGCATTTCAAAGCACACCTTTACTACTCAGAGGAACTTTCTTTAAATGCAGATTCCTGGGACCCATGCCCAGAAATTCTGATTCTGCAGATCTGGGGTTGAGACTTGGAATGTGTGTTTTATCCAGAACCCATGTCCATGAGCAGCTAATTTTCCCTTCTCTTTATGTTGTTGTCTTCCCATCTCTCTTTATATTGTGTCCTTTTTCTTCTCTCTGCCTTTCTCTTTGTGTCTCTCCCCTGTGTGTGTCCCTTCCTTGCTTGGCATGATGCTTTTCCCTTCTCTCCACGCACTGAGTCATTAGAGAAGTGGGATGGAGACAGAGTCTCTGTGTGTGTCTCTCCATGGGGGTCACAGAGAAGTCCTGTGCCTGGGAATCTGGCAGGTTGCGACTTGTAGCTCAGTTCCGCTGTGCCCAGTGGTGCGGCCCTGGAAAGCTCCTCAAGCTTGTTGCTTCATCTGAAGGATGGGCCTGATGCCCCACCTCCCTGATCACAGTTGCTGGGGGTGAAATGAGACATTACCAGTAGTACTCAGGACGTTCATCCTCTGTCCCTGAGAGCTCTTTATTGCTCCAGCATCTGAGTCTCCACATCTTCTCTCTACTTCATGAAAGTGAAAGTTGCTTAGTCGTGTTCAACTCTTTGAGACCCCATAGACTATGCAGCCCATGTAATTCTCCAGGCCAGAATACTGGAGTGGGTAGCCTTTCCCTTCTCCAGGGTATCTTCCCAACCCAGGGATGGAACCCAGGTCTACCACATTGCAGGTTGACTCTTTACCAGCTGAGCCACAAGGGAAGCCCAAGAATATTGCAGTGGGCAGCCTGTTCCTTCTCAAATGGATCTTCGCAACCCAAAAATCAAACCAGAGTCTCCTGCATTGCAGGCAGATTCTTTACCAACTGAGCTATCAGGGAAGCCCATTCTCTACTTCATAGCTTCCTTTATGTCTGTGTTGGAGCCTCTGTTTGAATCTTTCACTGTCCAGACAGGAGTCAATGGCAAGGACAGCAAATACAGAAGCTCCCCTGGGAGACTCTTTGGGGAAGAGATGTCCTGGGTGGTAGGCAGGGGCAGAAGGGCTGGCCTCACCCCTCAGGTCTGAGCTGGGTGTTTTCTCTCTGTCCCACACTGCAAGCCTCTGGGGACTTCACGGCTGCTGCATGTCCTCTGCCTTGGCAGCTGCTCTTGCTGGGTTCCATCTCTTCTGTGACAGTCTAAACTCTCCTCCCCAAAGCAGCTTTCAGGGGGTTGGAATCAGGCACTTTCCAATGGGCTTGTAGAATATACCTTTCTTCTCTGTGGGTTAGAAGTCCTGGGCACAGAACAGGTAAAGGTGACAGCAGTGATGGGGACACCTCTTATAAAGGGCTGGGCATCAGAGAGGAACCCAGGACACAGCAGGTGAGGGGAGTTCAGAGGGAGTTCAGATGACTTGGAGTCATCTTGGGGACGACAATGAAACCACATGGGTGAGAGAAGCTCTTTTCAAATAGCAGCAGCAAAAGGGGACTTCCCTAGTGGCCCCATGGCTAAGACCCTGTACTCCCAATGCCGGGGGGCCAGGTGTGATCCCTGGCCAGGGAACTAAATCCCACACACCACAATGAAAAGCTCCCATTCCGCAACTAAGACATCCCACATGCCACCACTAAAACCCAGCACAACCAAATATTATTGAAAAAAAAAAAAAAGCAGCAGCAGCAAGAACACAGGGTTGGTTGATAAGGATGTTGAAGTGCAGCTTGGGGAAGAGAGCAGAGCACAGCAGAGCACACTTTGTCCCATGACTGGGACAAAGAAAAGATGGGACACAGGACATCATATTCCAGATGCAGGAGGAGCACGAGAAAGGATGCAGGGGAGAGTGGGACCCAGCTGGCAGTCTGGAGGTAGGGGAGGCAGTCATGCAAGCCGCACGGAGGGCAGGAAGGAGGGGCACCAGGTTCACAGGGCCTCTCCTGGGGGTGGGTGTAGGCATATCTGAGAGGCCCTGTGTTGGCGCCTCTGTGCACAATTGTGTTTAATTTCCAACAAGCCTGGGATAGACATCTGCCGGGAGCCACCACAGGAGATCCCACCCATGACAAGGTCATGTGGGAGAGAACTGTTAAGCAAGGCTTCAGGACTCAAGGGGCTCCCTAGGCTTTCTCGAACATCTACCCCAAAACCAGAATATGTCTGTTTTACTATTTCATGACTTTCACCAACTCCTCTGACATTAACAGGGGGCTATCCCTCACCACCTTTCTCTGCAGAAAATCAACTTAGGGCTATAGCTAATAAGTCTCCTGGACATGAGAGGAATATTTCAAATCAAACACTCTCTTAGCATTCTAGCTTGCTTGGCAGGTATATCCAGACTCTTGCAGCTACACATATGATGATTTACAGCCTCCCAACTGTGAGAGGCATGGAACGCCTAAAACATAGAGCCTTTCAAAGAGTTAAAAGTTGTTAGAGTAGTGCTGGTGTAGGATTTCATTATAGGGTCAATGCTTGTTGCTGAGTTCCCATATCTCTTATCCACTGTGCACCTGGGAATGCATTAGTTAACATAGTGAGAATGTAAGAAAAACAAGTATAGCCTTGAAATTAACCACATCAGAATTTTGAGCTAATTGGTTCTTTCTTGTAACTCACTGCACCTTTGCTGTATAAAAAGTGTAACTCTGTTTAGCATTTTCTGAGGCTGACATAGATTAGAAATATAAAGAAAAAACACTTTGAGGGAAAATAAGTGTTCTGGTTGAGCAGCCTTTGTCAAAGGAGGGTCATAAAATGTTCACAGGCCTCTAAGGCCAAAAGATACTGTACACAATATCATTCGTGGAAAAGGTATGCAGAAAAAATCCTAGTTTCGATAAGGGCAAAACTGCTGGAATGTTTTGGCTGACTCTGTATGAACTTGCATCTTTCATTTCCCTCTGTATATAAGGCAAGGTATAAAAGTACCTTTTAAAAATAAAGCTATTGGGCCTCGCTCGAAGAGGCTTGGTCACCCCCGTGTCAATCATTTTCTCTCTCTCTCTCTCTCTCCCTCTCTTTTTCAGGCTGATCCCTTGGAGCATAGAGGCTCCCTGCATTCACTTATCTGCCCGGGTTTCTAAGACCTGAACGAGAAGACGTTCTGCGTCTTCACTACCTCAGGTGACCAGGAGGACACCTGTGGCCTCCGTGAACAGGGCAAACTTCTTGTCTTGGAATTTTATTGGCTTTCTATGTAAACCAAGGAATATCAGCCTCTTTCTCTCCTCTGTTTTCTTATCTTCAACATTCTTTCCTTATCTCTCTCTAAATCGATCACTGACGCCATTTCTCCTGGATTTCCCTGGATCCTGCAGGGGGCTGAACCCCGGTGGACATCTAACTTCCATGGAGAAGCTCGGACCAAGAACAGTTAACTTACCAGCCTGGGGTCACACTCTTGGAGCCCATTTCCTCCTGTTGAGTCTGTGTTTTTGCCTTGTCATCAGACTTGGGAAAGCTTGAGGGGAAAAGCAACTGTCAGTGGAGTGTAGATGTAAGCTAGGAGGGTGTCCTGATGGGGGGCTGGTAAAGGGAATATAGCAAAGTCATGTGGCAGGAGTTGGCAGAGCATTCTAGTGTGTGCTAACAGGACTTCACATACACACACACACACTCATGCATACACAGTCACCATTATCTTACAGCTTGCCCAGGACAACTGTTCATACTCCCCTGAAACACTGGTCCCCCAGTCCACAGTCCCTTACCTGCCACTGTATGCAAAAGCCAACTCTTCATATAGAATTTTATCTTCCAAAGGGCATGGGAGCATGTGGAGGAACTTGCACCTAGATTCTAAAATCCTTGAAGGATCCACAGGCGTGACTTGTGACTGTGTGTGTCCAAGGCTTTCTCTCCAGACATATTCTAGTTACCCACTGGAGGGCACTGCGAAACCAGTGATCTCAAGAGGGTTTGTTTTGCTGGGAGGGAGACTGGTTTCTGAATGGCAGAGCCAGGGAAGCAAGCCCCACCCCAAAGCTCTCTGCTGGAGGCAACTCTCCCTCAGACAAAACCATGAAGTCAAGAAACTTCATTTTCAAGATTAGAGTTTCTTGGGACTTGGTAGTGGTCCAGTGGTTAAGACTCTGTGCTTCAGAGTCTTATGCACATGGTGCATGGGTTCCATCCCTGGTTGGGAACTTCCACATGTCGTGAGGCATGACAAAGAAAAAAAATCAATTTCTCTAGCTTGTCAGCCTCTTACCCCAACACACACACATACACACACACACACACACATGGCCCTCCACCTCCCCACCCCTCTGCTATACACCCACACCACACCACACACACACACACACACACACGGCCCTCCACCTCCCCACCCTCTGCTACACACATACACACACCACACCCCTCCCATCCCTGCACCCAGTGTACAAGTTCTGAGCTTTCCTCTTTTCCAGTTGCAAGGTCAGAGCAGGTCTGGGGCGGCAGGCTGGAGGGTGGGGGGAGTTCATTGGCCCAGGCGCTGCCACCTCACATCATCATAGGTGACAGGATCGAATATGTGGGCGTACAGATTAGCCAGGCCGTCCATCTGGATGTTTCCTAGATGCTCAGATGGGGGCCAACCTGCCGTTAACCAGAAACAAGGGCATCCCCGCGACTGGCTGACTTTTCTCCTTCCACCCAGGTGTTGGCAGTCCTCTAGGCGAACAGAAAGGGACTGCAGGTGAGCTCGAGATCAGGGCGGGTTATTAGGGTGTGTACCACCCACTCCATCAAGTCGGGAGCTTCCAGAGGTCAGGCCTGTGGCCCCAGGGCCTCCTGTAGAGGGGAGGGGCCTCACGGATATAGCTTTCCCCCAGGGGAGGGGCTTCTTAAACAGAATCCTCCTCGGGAAGCGTTCTCCTCGTCCAGATAATCTGGGAAACAAAAGTGAGAACACAAGCCCACTGAACGAATCGCTTTGTCAGCCTCCACGACGCTGCCCTGCTGTGACGCCAGCTCTGGAGGGGACAGCAGCATCAGAGACACAAACCGTCTGACAGCCCCCGCGTGTGCAGTCCATTAATACACAGAGCCGGCGGTGCTGAGTAGTGTCGCCGCCTTGCAGACAAGGTAGAGGTTGTTTAGTCACTCAGTCGTGTCCGATTCCACGACCCCATGGACTGCAGCACACCAGGCTTCCCTGTCCTTCACCATCTCCCCGAGCTTGCTCAAATTCATGTCCACTGAGTCCGTGATGCCATCCAACCATCTCGTCCTCTGTCCTCCCCTTCTCCTTCTGCTTTCAATCTTTCCCACCATCAAGGTCTTTTCTAATGAGTCAGCTCTTTGCATCAGGTGGCCAAAGTATTGAAGCTTGGAGAGATTATGCACTCCATTTGAGACCGGCTGCGGGCAAACTCCTGGGAACTGTTCAGTGTGGAAAGGCTTTTGCCCTTTGAAATCCAGGAGCTGGCCTCTGCATTTACTCTGTGACCTTGATCTGCCCTGCGACCTCTCGGAGACCTCCTTCCCTCAATGAAGAGATGAACGATGTGCACAAACAAACGCTTGTACATGCATGGTCTTTCCAAAAAGTTACACAGAGATGTGTTTTATCTGCTCTGAGTGAGTGAAAAGAACGGTGTTGGGGTTTTTTTTTTTCCACCATTTTATTTTCTACCCCTCTATCAATTTTGAAATTTTTATGACAAACATGTATTAGTTTTATAGCTGTATTTTAAAAAATCCAAAATGGTTAATTAAAAATTCAAATGCCATGTTTTGATGTGTTTCCATTACATCTAACAAAAAACAAACAGTGTCTGTGTATCATGCAGTTCAGTTCAGTTGAGTTCAGTTCAGTCGCTCAGTCGTATCTCTTTGCCACCCCATGAACTGCAGCATGCCAGGCCTCCCAGTCCATCACCAAATCCCAGAGTTCACTCAGACTCACGTCCATCGAGTCCATGATGCCATCCAGCCATCTCATCCTCTGCCGTTCCCTTCTCCTCCTACCCCTAATCCCTCCCAGCATCAGAGTTTTATCCAATGAGTCAGCTCTTCTCATGAGGTGACCAAAGTACTGGAGTGTCAGCTTTAGCATCAGTCCTTCCAAAGAAATCCCAGGGCTGATCTCCTTCAGAATGGACTGGTTGGATCTCCTTGCAGTCCAAGGGACTCTCAGGAGTCTTCTCGAACACCACAGTTCAAAAGCATCAATTCTTTGGTGTCCAGCCTTCTTCACAGTCCAACTCTCACATCCATACATGACCACAGGAAAAACCATAGCCTTGACTAGATGGACCTTAGTCAGCAAAATAATGTCTTTGCTTTTGAATATGCTGTCTAGGTTGGTCATAAGTTTTCTTCCAAGGACTAAGCATCTTTTAATTTCATGGCTGCAGTTACCATCTGCAGTGATTTTGGAGCCCCAAAAAATAAAGTCTGACACTGTTTCCACTGTTTCCCCATCTATTTCCCATGAAGTGATGGGACTGGATGCCATTATCTTTGTTTTCTGAATGTTGAGCTTTAAGCCAAATTTTTCACTCTCCTCTTTCACCTTCATCAAGAGGCCCTTTAGCTCCTCTTCACTTTCTGCCATAAGGGTGGTGTCATCTGCGTATTTGAGGTTATTGATATTTCTCCCAGCTTGATTCCAGCTTGTGTTTCTTCCAGCCCAGCGTTTCTCATGATGTACTCTGCATAGAAGTTAAATAAGCAGGGTAACAATATACAGCCTTGACGTACTCCTTTTCCTATTTGGAACCAGTCTGTTGTTCCATGTCCAGTTCTAACTTTCTAGGTTGGTCATAAGTTTTCTTCCAAGGACTAAGCATCTTTTAATTTCATGGCTGCAGTTACCATCTGCAGTGATTTTGGAGCCCCAAAAAATAAAGTCTGACACTGTTTCCACTGTTTCCCCATCTATTTCCCATGAAGTGATGGGACTGGATGCCATTATCTTTGTTTTCTGAATGTTGAGCTTTAAGCCAAATTTTTCACTCTCCTCTTTCACCTTCATCAAGAGGCCCTTTAGCTCCTCTTCACTTTCTGCCATAAGGGTGGTGTCATCTGCGTATTTGAGGTTATTGATATTTCTCCCAGCTTGATTCCAGCTTGTGTTTCTTCCAGCCCAGCGTTTCTCATGATGTACTCTGCATAGAAGTTAAATAAGCAGGGTAACAATATACAGCCTTGACGTACTCCTTTTCCTATTTGGAACCAGTCTGTTGTTCCATGTCCAGTTCTAACTCTTGCTTCCTCCCTGCATACAGATTTCTCAAGAGGCAGGTCAGGTGATCTGGTATTCGCATCTCAGAATTGTCCACAGTTTATTGTGATCCACACAGTCAAAGGCTTTGGCATAGTCAATAAAGCAGAAATAGATGTTTTTCTGGAACTCTCTAGCTTTTTGCATGATCCAGCGGATGTTGGCAATTTGATCTCTGGTTCCTCTGCCTTTTCTAAAACCAGCTTGAACGTCAGGAAGTTCACGGTTCATGTATTGCTGAAGCCTGGCTTGGAGAATTTTGAGCATTACTTTACTAGCATGTGAGATGAGTGCAATTGGTGAACTAAAATGGACTGGAATGGGTGAATTTAACTCAGATGACCACTATATCTACTACTGCAGGCAGGAATCCCTCAGAAGGAATGGAGTAGCCATCATGGTCAACAAAAGAGTCCAAAATGCAGTACTTGGATGCAGTATCAAAAACGACAGAATGATCTCTGTTCGTCTCCAAGGCAAACCATTCAATATCACTGTTATCCAAGTCTATGCCCCAACCAGTAATGCTGAAGAAGCTGAAGTGTATCATGCAAGTAAATAGAAATGTGTTGGAAGAGGGTAAGAAGGACACACACCTAACAGTGCCCAGTGGCCAACTGGAAGGAGGTAAAGGAGCCCTTTGAGTAGTCCTCTCTGTTCTGTTTCATGTATTTCTGTATTACCCATGGAATGTTTCACAGCACAGAATTTTTATACCATGCACTTCATATATTACTCAGTTTTTATCTGTGTCCTTTTAAAAAGAATAACGCAGAATGCAGAGAGCGTCTGAAGTGAAAGTCACTTAATTGTGTCTGACTCTTTGCAACCCCATGGACTATATAATCTGTGGTGGAAGGAGGTAAAGGAGCCCTTTGAGTAGTCCTCTCTGTTCTGTTTCATGTATTTCTGTATTACCCATGGAATGTTTCACAGCACAGAATTTTTATACCATGCACTTCATATATTACTCAGTTTTTATCTGTGTCCTTTTAAAAAGAATAACGCAGAATGCAGAGAGCGTCTGAAGTGAAAGTCACTTAATTGTGTCTGACTCTTTGCAACCCCATGGACTATATAATCTGTGGCATTCTTCAAGCCAGAATACTGGAGTGGGTAGCCTTTCCCTTCTCTGGAGGATCTTCCCAACCCAGGGATCAAACCCAGGTCTCCTGCATTGCAGGCGGATGCTTTACCAGCTGAGCCACCAGGGAAGCCTGATAGGAATAAAAGAAGCCCAGAAAGAATAATGCAGAATGGAGAGAGCATCTGAGGTGTCTTCTAAAGACCCCTAATATTGATTAGTTCTCCAATGGGAGTGTTCGGGGCACTGCTGGCCCTGGGAATGGGCCCCTTACACTGGGGGCGCTCTCACCTCTTCAGTGCCCAGATTCGGAATGCAAAGCTGCCGGCCAAATGTGCTTTCAGTATTCAAATTAAAGGCCCTTCCAGGCCCAGGGCTGGTCCAGAAAGACTGCTTCGGGGGCACTGACTCTGCTAAACAAATACTCACATTAACCAGCCTTCTTGACAGATTGATGCATCTTTTTATGATCTGTCTTTACAACATGATGACTCTCTCCTTTTAAAAATAAGATTAATTCAGACAAGACATTTATTTTACAGGGAAATCCATCCCAGGGGGGAAGAAGACTCCAGCAGAAAGGCAGAGATGGCTGGAGAAAGACCACTCTCAAGGAAGCTTCCCACCTCCCAACATTAGCTCTGTGATAGTGGCCCCAGATTAGCTGCCCTAATCCTACACCACCTGGAATCACCCCAGTTGCAAGAGTGTTGCCTCCTGGAGAAAACAAATCAGGGGGTGGGTTTCAGTGTGTGTGGCGGGGGCAGGGGGGGCAGGAGGAAGTGAGGGAGGGAATGGGTATATTATTATTTTTGGTGAAAGAACAAAGTTCTGAGATTCTCCCAAACTTGTCTGGACATATGTGTATACAGATTAAGCTTGTCTTTAAAGAATAGAGAAGTACATCCAAGGGAAATGAATTATTCGTCTCTGTCTCTGTGTCTGGAATAGCACTGCCGTCTACCAGGTGCTTGGCAGTGGTCCGTGAAAGCTTCTGCACTGTGATCCCAGTTTCAGCTGGCGGCACCAGCAAGGAACCCTTGACTCCTCATCTTCCCACCTTCATCCCTCAGTCGGCCACCAAGCGTGCCGACGTGTTTCTCACATCCATTCCCTCCTGTGTCGGCCCTGCCTTGGTTCAGTCCTTCCATAGCCTGTTGCCTGGACTGTTATATGCATCTCCTGGTTGGTCTTCCTTTCTCCAGCCTCTCTGGGTCTGATCTATCCTCCACACTGTTGCTGATCTGATTAGACCCCTTCCTGTTGGATAACTGTCCTGTCACAGTCATCAGACTGCCAAGACTGGCTCACAGGCCTTCCTGCACGAGCACTTGATTCAGTTCTGCAGACAGTATCATTACTGGCCCTTCTTCCTGTGTCTGGCCAACATCCATTTCACCTTCATGTTCTAAAAATGCTGTAGAACTCAGCGTTTCCTGGAACACTATGCCATTTCACACCTTCACGCCTTTGCTTCTGCGGTGCCTGACATTTGGAGCATGCTTCCCCACCTTCAGATTGAGATCTCAGAACATTTTATCAGCTCATCTGTGAAGACCTCGTTGCTGGTCCCTCCCGGCGTAGAACAACCTCCTCTGTGTGATCGCATCGGACCTACTTCCACTACAGCACCTGCCGCAGGCGTCAGCTTTACCTGTACCTGTCTGTGAACCCCTTGAAAGTAGGAACAGTGTCTATGCGTCTTTGTCTCCTCCATGCCTGGCACATAGTAGGTGATCATGTGTTGGTGTTGGTGAGCTGCCACAACTCACTTGAAGCCCCGCCTGTCTCTACTCCCTTTCCCTGTTCTGCTCTGCCCCTTCAAGGATAAAGAAACTCCAACATCTCTGCCGGCAGACTGGACCAGCCTTGCATGTGGATACAGCAGGCAGCTGCCTTCAAGGTGTAACTGAAGGGTCCCTAGAAAGATCCCTGCCTCCCCGGTCTCCCATCCCTCCCACAGTTGCTTCTCTTCTATGAGTGGAGGTCAGGATGCCTATAGGAATCCACGCTCCGCCTCCAGCTCCCCCTGCAGAATAAGGAGATGGGACTCAGGGTCCCTTGTAACCCTGCGATACTTCCTCCTCCTCTTCCTCATTCTTCTTCTTTTTCCTCTAACTCAAAAGAGATGAATGACTTAGAAAGAGCCAATGAATCAGAAATAGGGAAAGCAAAAAAAAAAAAGAGTAATTTTGCCAAGGTATTATTCAAAGGAGCTCTCTGGGACCAGGAGCAGAGCAGCGCCATCCATCACGGCGCAGAGCTCTGGGGCTGGGGTGGCGGGAGGTGGCCGCGCTGTCTGTGGACGGCTCTGGGCCCCAGATGTGAGTGAGCAGCCAGCCCGGGGAAGCTGGGGCCCGCTGCCAGCCTCCTCGGAGGGCGGGAGGGAGGTCAGAGGGGCAGTGCCCTGAGGCCTGGGGCAAGGCTTACTGACCTGCTTTCCTCAACAGGCTGGAGCCCTGGAGCCTGCCCTCTGGACTGGACTGGGCCAGCTCTGGGGAAAGCACCCTTTGGAGCAGAGGGAAGAGGGATGCGGGCGGCAGGCCTCGAGTCTGGAGCCTCTTCCGCTCAGCTGCTCTCCCCAAGCCTTTGCTACCCTGAGGGAGTCAGCCTCATTCCACCAGAAGGGGGCCTAGTTCACACTCATCCCTGCATCCCAGGGCTTAGCTCCCTGCAGGCTCCTTGGATGAGTGAACTGATCTGAGGATGGCAAACTTGTTCCAGCACATTATTTGCTCCTCTTCGGGTTTTTTAAAAATTACTTTTCTGTAATTTGTCTGCATAGGTTATCACTGCTTATTACATTGCAATTATAACCCACTTGGGGCAGAAGGGAAATCTGATTCCTCTCTGTGTGCACGTTCCACAAATAGGAAGCCCCTGAAAAATATGTATGGAAGGAAAAAGGACAGGAGGGAGAGGCAGAACTTCTCGATGGCATCTAAGCCTCCACGCATCCCCACGGCCCCACTGTGCCATCATCTGGGCCATTGTTGGCCCCAGGCTCTGCGTTAGAGGACATTTTGGTGCTGCTTACTGGATGAGTTTGTCGCATTCCTAGGTTCAAAAGATTTCAAGGTCTGCTCTCAGTTTCCTCATCTGTAAAATGGAAACAACAATAATAATGGCACTGTCAGATAGGGAAATGGTAAAATGATTAAATAAATTAATGTGTATAAGGTGCTTAAGACTGCTTGGCAGGTAGTAAGTTTTAATGAATGCTGGTTATTTCTGTCTTAATCTGTTTGGACTGCTATAGCACAATACCATAACCTGGAGGTCTTATAAACTACAGAATTTATTTCTCACAGTTCAGGAGGCTGGAGTCAGAGATCAGGGTCCCAGCATGGTCTAGTTCTGGTGAGGACCCTCTTCCAAGTTGCCCCTCTGCCATCAGGAGGGGTCTGCAGGCAGCCCTCTGTCTTCAGGTCCATTATCACTAGACACATTTGTGATCCTGATAAACAACCTTCCATCCCGGGGAGGACTACCAGGCTCCCAGGAGTCTGTAAACACTGCCTGCCACCCACCATGTCCCTGGGGAAACCTTGACCAGCTACGTGGACATCAGTGCATCGTTTCCCAAAGCAGCAAATCTTCCCAGGCTGCAGGAGGCCCGGGAAGTCGGAAAGGTGGAATCACAGCCCCTCCAGCTCTTCAGCTCTGCATTGTGAATTCCGGGGATAATGTATCTTCTTTTCTCCCCTGATTGCTCCTGAAATCTCCTGCCTGTTTATCAAATCTGAGCGCTTCGCTGCACTTGGCTCTTTAGCTCTGTCTGTGCGCCTCTTCTCTAGAAGAGGGAAACAGAGGCGTGCTCCTGGGGGATTTCCATCCAATGTTGAGGACAAAAAGGCCAGTTTCAAGGAGGCTGTCCCTGTGTCACCAGGGGAGCAAGCAGATGGGTGGGCTTTCAGGGCTTGAGGCAGGAGGGCCTCAGAAAGTACCTGACACCCCTGTCTAGGCTGGACTGAGGCTAATCTCCCAGAAAGGAAAGTCCCCTCCTCACACTCTACTCTCCCAACAGAACCCAGTCAAGTCAGCTGAAGCGCATTCATTCACTCCACAGCATAGCGCCAGGTGACAAACCAGCATGGTGCCAATGCAATGGAGTAAAGGCCAGCACAGGGCCTCATGAGCTGCTGTGGTGGCCGAGCAGAGGGGAATCCAAGTTAGGGTTGGAGAGAGATATCCTCGACCTTGATCTTGGAAGAGGCATGGGAAACGGGTGGAGGGTGTATTTGTACATAGAAGTCTGGGCTTGTGCAAAAGCATAAAGGTGTGACTGTTTAATCTTACGGTGACTGGATGGCAGGTCAGGAGCACAGGTAGGGAGGGAGTCAGATAGGACTGGAGGCTGAGCTATGAGGAGCTACTCAAAGATGTACAGCAAGGGCCTGGCAGGGTCATGTTAGAAAGACCAGTGTCTGCAGTGAACGAAATGAGTAAGAAGTGAAGTCGCTCAGTCTTGTCTGACTCTGCAACCCCATGGATTGTAGTCTACCAGCCTCCTCGGTCCACGGAATTTTTCAGGCAAGAGTACTGGAGGGGGTTGCCATTTCCTTCTCCAGGGGATCTTCTCAACCGAGGGATCGAACCCGGGTCTCCCTGTCTGCAGGCAGACACTTTACCATCCGAGCCATGAAGGGGAGAACAAACGCAGGCGGAGCAGCTGGTGAAAGAGGACTTGGCCTAAGGCAGAGGCAGGGGGTGGACTGGGGAATGGGGGAGCAGTGGGTACAGGGCTGGGGGGTGAGCTCGAAGTCTTCCCACGCCATACCATTCAAGCTGAGGCACAAAACCTGTTCAAACCAGCCCGCATAAAAGGGACGTTGGTGGTCAGGATGGAATGGCAACCCCAACCCCAGTTCAGGTTGGGTCAAGTTAGGAGTGAGGCTGCCCTTGCCTTCTTTTTTTAAAAAGATGGTTGTTTGTTTTTTTTTTTTTTTCCCGTTGTGCAGCAAGGCATGCAAGATCTTAGATCCCTGACCAGGGATCAAACCTGTAGTAGAAGCAGAGAGTCCTAACCACTGGACTACCAGGGAAATCCTTGTCCATTCCTTCTTGAGGATCTCTGTGGTCTCTGACACATCTCTCTTACCACGAGGTATCAGGATCTCTCACCCTGAGCAGTAGTCTCTGTGTCTCTTCAGATTCTCAAGACAGAGCATTTGAGTGGCCCAGCTCACGTCCTTCCTGCCAGGTATGGACTGGCTGCCTTGGGCTCAGGGTCCACGTCTGATCCCATCGGCCATGGCTGGTGTTGGGGAGGGGCCCTGGCGCTTATAGGATCTCAGGGTTAGGAGCTGTGACTGTTCCCCAGAGGGGTGCAGGCAGGGCAGGGAGTGAGCGAGCCTTGGACCATGACTGCCTTTATTTGTGCCTCTATTTGATACCGTGTGTTCAGATCCTACCAAAGCCTTTCCCCTCTCTCATGGTCCCAGGTGGTATCAGCTGTGTGTGTGTGTGTCATTTCCAGCTAGCCTGAGAGCTCCCCAAGACTGGATCCTTCCTCCACCGCCTTCACATTTCCTACAGAGCCCTTGGAAAAGAGCTTAGTAAGCAGCCATACATAAAGACTTTTTGCCCCATCTTGGGTTGTATTAAAGAAAGAAATGTCATTTTTTTAACATTAAAAAAATATTTTTGGCTGCACCCCATAGCATGTGGGACCTTAGTTCTCTGCCTAGGGATGGAACCCACACCCTCTGCACTGGAAGGCAGTCTTAGCCACTGGACCACCAGGGAAGTCCCTCCAGTATTATTTTTAACTGCTTTACTATTTACTTAAGATTTGCAATAGGATAGTTGTCTCTTTGTCAGGGCCTCACCCTGTGACCAGTAAGGAGCAAGATAACCTGACCCCCAAATCCTTCTCTCTTCTTCTCTGCAAGCTGACCCCTGACTTTGTGCTGGGCAACCCCAGGTGATATGACCAGATTAATTAGTCCTGAGAACGCTGATGCAGCCACGTGCCTCTTCTCTCCAGTGATAGTGAGAATCTGCTGGGGATTCTGGGAATGTTTCCTTTTTCCTGATAAAAGGAGCAGGAGAGGCTGGTGCCACCTCTCTCTCGTGCATCCTGTCATGGTTGAGATTCCTGGACATCCCAAGTGATCCTAGGACCAGGGGGCAGAAGCCAGTACACAGGGTGAGTGGAGGACAAAGGTAGAAAGGCCTGGGTACTCCACGCTGTGTGGGGCCTCTGCCTGCACCAGAGCTCGCCTTCTTGTTCTAGGACAGGAAGTTTCTTTGCTCTGCTCTGTCCCCAGCTCCCAGAACAGTGCCAGGCGTGAAGTCACCTCTCAGTAGTTCTCTGTGGACTGAGGGAATGTCTTTATTGTTTAGACCACCTTTAGGAGCTGTGTTGAAAGTGAAAGTCGCTCAGTCGTGTCCAACTCTTTGAGACCCCATAGACTATACACTCCATGGAATTCTCCAGGCCAGAATACTGGAATGGGTAACTATTTCCTTCTCCAGGGGCTCTTCCCAACCCAAGGATGGAACCCAGGTCTCCCGTATTGCAGGTGGATTCTTTACCAGCTGAGCCACAATGGAAGCTCAAGAATACTGGAGTGGGTAGCCTATCCCTTCTCCAGCAGATCTTCCTGAGCCAGGAATCAAACCAGGGTCTCCTGCATGGCAGGCAAACTTCCAACTGAGCTATCAGTGGAGTTTTGTTACTTACAATTAAACATATTCCTAACTGATTCAGTACCTGTAAAAATCTGTGTATGCTAAGATTCTAAGTGGAGTAGGCTGGGTGGACCCACAAGCTCAGGTGGCATCCTAACAGTTTGAAAAAAGATGCCCCTGGCCCTCGGCCTTCCTCTGCATGGAGTGGGGATCACTTGCCCTTCTATCCCCTTCAGTTGGCACTTATACCTCTTCTTGTTCCTCAAGGGAAGGGCAAAGTTGCTCATTATTTTTTACAAGTCAGTGTTTTTTTGGCACCACCCGTCAGCTTCTGGCATGGCCCTGACTCCCAGAGCTAAGGAGACAAATAGGACCCAGCCCTTCCTAGGTAGGAGACGGTAAAGCCCCACCAAACACTAAGGGGTGAGGAGCAGAGAGAGGGAGACTTTCAAGTCATTTCCTGCCCCCTGGCTCCAGCCTTGCATTATCCCTGACGTGAGTCACTAACCTGCTAATTACTAGCCAGTTACCTCTGCTGAAGCTACACTTCTAGTCTTTTAAACCTTTCTCCTCAGTACACAAAGGGCCTGACAACCTCAATTCCCCACCCCCACCCCCCAAGCTATCTTTGGTGGGGGCCTAAAAGTCCCTCTGCAAACAGGTCCTACACATACTCTGGCACCCCCTCCACTGGGTGCTGAAGGGAACCTCCCCCAGGAGGCTCCACAATCATGAGCGCTTGTAAGTCAGCAGGGAAGTGAGTTGTATTATTTCTACCAGATGGGATGGAGAAAGTAAAGATCATGAAATGACCAGCTTTTCTGAGGTCCCCCCTGCAGACCTAAAACCTGACTTTGTAATAACCTCATTATTTTTACATCCAGTTGAAACAGGAGGGAAGAGGGCAGGGCACAACCTTTAAAAGAATGACATAGCCATAGGACATGCCCCAAACTGGTTAGACTAGCTAGGTTCAAGATGGCAGAATATGACTTTCAGGAGACCTTGGGCCTCATTATGCACTCATTGTAATACATTAGCATCTAAGGGATGAACCCTCCAGTGCTGTGACAGTTCTGACGCTGACCATAAAAGGTCAGAAAGCGGGCAGTGGTCCAGTTCCTAGAACTCATTGCTCTTCCCTGAAATAGCTGGAATAATCCTCTCAGTCATTAGCCTAAGAAATTACTCAGACCATAAAAACTAACAACCCCGTATCTCAGGGCCTCTGGACTTCTGAGATGGCCCACAATCTGTGGAGTGTGTGCATGCTAGTCACTCAGCTTGCTCCCCTTTGTGACCCCCTGGACTCTAGCCCACCAGGTTCCTCTGTCCATGGACTTCTCCAGGCAAGAACGCTGGAGAGGGTTGCCATGCCCTCCTCCAGGGCATCTTCCCGACCCAGGGATCACACCCATGTCTCTCACATCCCCTGCATCGGCCGGCGGGTTCTTTACCACCAGCGCCACCTTGGAAGCCCCATGAAAACACAGATAGCTGTGGCCCCAGATAGCGGAGGTGTACAACAAAGGAATGATTTCAGTGAGACTCTAGCATCTTCCCATATATAGAGAAACATTAAATTCCTTGAGATATCTGGTTTTCTTTAATTAACAATAATCTTTTGACGGTCTGACTACCTGCTCTTTGTTGCCAAGCTCCTATATATCCTGGCTCCCCCCTCACCTCCTCAGAGAAGTTCTCTCAGGGTTATCTGAGATGCTGCCTTGCTGCTTGACATCCTAAAAACTTCCTCCAGTAAAACATAACTCTCAACTTTGAGGATGTGCATAGTTTTTAAGTTGACAGAGGGGTGGCTGGAGGGCTGGCCTAGGCTGAGACTCTCTCTCTCCTCCCATAGATTCTCAGGGCTTCTCTTTGTACATGAACTCTCTATACTGTCTCTATAAGCAAGCAGACAGGCCTTTGTCCATATCCTCTGCTTTAGCTCCTCTCTGAAATACCTAGATATCAGTATTTGATCACATTTCCTGAGTCGTTTTACAGATGTGAACCTGCCCCCAGATGGAAGATGTTAATGAACTGATGACCTGGAGCACATGGCCCCAGGCCTCCTGGAACCTAAGGCCTGATAACGCTAACCCCCCGAGACACAGCCCTGTTACCGCACCATCAGCCAGTCAGAGAATTATGCATGAACTGATCACACACCTTGTGATCCCCTCCCTCACCTGGCCCTTTCAAAATGCTTGGCTGGAACCCCTCAAGGAGGGGTTCCCTTCAAGGGGCTTGGGGTTTTTTGGGTGTGAGCCACTCATAGCACGAACCACCCATTTTGTAGCATGGCCCTGAAATAAACATTTGTCTGCTCCAAACTCCAATGTTTCCATTTGTTTGGCCACGGAGCGTGTGAACCTGTGCTAAAATCCCTACATCACAGAGACCAAATTTCTTAGATATTGGCTCATGGCCTCCCCGAAACACAAGGGCAGACACTTCTAGAAATTCTTGAGGCTTAGGCCCAGGGTCACTTCCACCTTATTATTCAAAACAAATCACAGACCAGCCCAGATCCAGTGTGGAGGGACACCATATAGGGTGTGGCCATGGGAGGCCTGGTTCACTGACAGAATGCCCAGTGGCATTTCAGTAAGGTTTGTCTGGTTTTCTAAAGCACCAAGATTTCTATAAAAGGCTCAGCTCTCTCCCCTTCAGACTTTTTTTTTTTTTTAATCAACTCTAAGAAACACATGTATGCACACGGAGCTCTGGGAGCATTGCGACCCTAACCTATAAAAATTATAAAAATCTCTAAGAGGGTGAAGTTGTATGTTATGAAGGAGAGATTAAACACCATCATTTTTAGCTGCTATTTATGAGATGTCTTAAGTGTGTTTTTCATCGGATCCAATCTTCATACCCATTTAGAGATGAAGACACTGAGACTCAGAGGTGTTATGTCATCTGCCCACAGCGGTGGAGCTAGGTCTCTCCAACCCCAAGACCCTTCCATCATACCAAACAGAATCATTAGAGAATGGTGTAATGTTTCTAGTCTGCAGAAACAAGACCCTGAAAGGTGAAACTGACCAGGGTACCCCAGTCAGGATCCTGATCCCTGCCTTGGAAGAGAACAGATGCAAAAGCAAGCATAGGGCCTGGCACATAGTAGGTATCCAGTAAACATAGGACCTAGCACATGATGGGTTTTCAGTAAACACAAGCTCCACCTCTCCACTCCAGACCTATTTCTTCCACAGTTTGCCATCACGGGTTCCAGGCAGCAGTCACAATGCTGAGCCGTTGACATAATTGCAGACGTAACTGATTCACTCTCTGATTAGACGTGAAGGTAGATGGCCAGCTCAGAAGGGCTCTGCCCGCTCCACCTTACTCTTTTCCTCGCTTGCATTTCACCCAACCATCTTGTGCTTTTTGAGAAGTCTTTTCCTGAAGAGCAGAGAAAAGTAACAGATTGGTGCATTGACTATATGTGGCCAAGTGATTTATTTGTAATGTGACTAGACAAGATGTGCACCTGCCTGTGGAAACGCGATCACACTGAGTCATCAGGGATTTGGATGGCTGTTTAGGCAAGAAGAAGACAGGAGACAGAGGGGAGAAGGAGAACAGAAGAGAGAGGAGGGGAGGGGAGGAGAGGAGGAGAGGCCTGAGCCAGTTCCTCAAAGTTACGGTTTCAACAGCATCAGTGAAGCACCTGCAATTGGGCCAGGTGTCTGCAGTTAGCTGGACTGACGCCTGAAATTTCGCAGTTAGACTTTCATTCCTCTGGTTTAATCAAACACAGTATGTCCCCCACTAAAGCGTTAATGAAACAGAGTCAAGGCGTAAAACTACATCAGCTGTTCTCAAGGAGAACGCTCCTTTACAAAAGCAGGAATTTGTTGGTTTTTTTTTCCCCTAGGCAGGGATGGGCATTAACCCAGTGTTTGAAGGAGTCACCAGTGAGGGAACAAAAGGGCAGAGAGGGAACTTGAGGGTTCTAGTTGTTTTACAATGTTGTGTTATCTTCAGGTGTGTGCAAGGTGATTCAGACACACACACACACACACACACACACATTATTTTCCCTATAGGTTATTACAAAACATTGAGTATAGTTCTCTGCACTATGTAATAGGTCCTTGTTGGTTAACTATTTTATATTTTATATATAATAGTGTGTATATATTAATCCCAAACTCCTAATTTATCCCTCCCTCTGCTTTCCCCTTTGGTAAGCATAAATTTGTTTTTTGTTTGTGAATCTATTTCTGTTTGTTCAAAAATAAGTTCACTTGCATCCTTTTCTTAGATTCCACATATAGGTGATATCACGATATTTCATGGCATTTCTTAATCATTGCAGCTGCCTGTACTGGGCCTTCACTACCTAGGGCCGTGGGCACCATCCCATGCACGTGTAATTCCATTCTGTCTTCCCAGCAGATGCCCCTCTCTGCAGGTGAGGACACAGTAGCCCAGCCTTGACTTGTCTATCTTCGCGCCCTAAAGGGAAGCTCCGGGCACTGCAGTTTCCCACGGGACTCCCAGCACTGCCCGCAGCGTCCGGCTCCAGGAGGCTCCCGGTGCGTCATCTGTCCACAGAGTGAAGCGTGGTGGAGATGGAATGCGGTGTGAGCTCCCTCCCTAACACCAGCACCCGTGCCGTTCGCCATCTGCTGTAGCTTTCTCCCAGGTAAGCCTCCCCCCGTACCCCTCTTCTGGCCAAAGTAGCATGAGAAATTCATGAACCATGCCTTGGGGAGGCTAATGTCCTCCGTCTTTGCTCCCTCCTCCAGGGCCCTGGCTCAGCCCCGATAACTGGACAGCCAGACCCTTCCACTTTGCCCTGCTGGTTGTTTCTTTTCAGATATTTGCTGTCCCCAGCTCAGCTGTCATGCCTTTGAGGGCAGGCACAGCATTTCTGCAGAGGCTGTTTTGATGATGGACATGTACTTTAGAGTTGTAAGAGGATCTTTCTTGACAGCGACATTTTTTTTTTTTAAATTGAAGGATAATTGCTTTACAGAATTTTGTTGTTTTCTGTCAAACCTCAACCTGGATCAGCCATCAGTTCAGTTCAGTTCATTTCAGTCGCTCAGTCGTGTCCGACTCTTTGCGACTCCATGAATCTCAGCATATCCCCTCCCTTTTGAATCTCCCTCCCAGCTGCCCTGAAAATAAATTCTTCAGTATCATTTTTATAGATTCCATATATATGTGTTATAATACAATATTTATCTTTCTCTTTCTAACTTTACTCTGTATAATAGTTTCTAGGTTCATTCACCTCATTAGAACTGACTCAAAGGTGTTCCTTTTTATGGCTGAGTAATATTCCATTGTGTATATGTACCACAGCTTTATCTATTCATCTGTCAATGGGCATCCAGGTTGCTTCCATTTTCTAGCTGTTGTAAATAGTGCTGCAATGAACCATGGGATACATGTGTCTTTTTCAATTTTGGTTTCCTCAGGGTATATGCCTAGGAGTGGGATTGCTGGGTTGTATGGTGGTTTTATTCCTAGATTTTTAAGGAATTTCTATACCGTCTTCCAAAGTGGCTGTTATCAGCTTACATTCCTACCAAGAGTGCAAGAGCATGTCCTTTTCTCCACACCCTCTCCAGCATTTATTGTTTGTAGACTTTTTGATGAGGGCCAGTCTGACCAGTGTGAGGTGATATCTCATTGCAATTTTGATTTGCATTTCTCTAATAATGAGCGACGTTGAGCATCTTTCATGTGTTTGTTAGCCATCTGTGTGTCTTCTTTGGAGAAATGCCTGTTTAGGTCTTTTCCCCACTTTTTGATTGGGTTGCTTGTTTTTTCTGGTATTGACTTGTATGAGCTGCTTGTATATTTTGGAAATCAATCCTTTGTCAGTCGTTTCCTTTGCTATTATCTTCTCCCATTCTGAGGGTTGTCTTCTCACCTTGCTTATAGTTTCCTTTGCTCGACAGCAACATTTTACCTTTGTGTTTTCTATTAACCTGACTGTGGTAGGCTTTCTGGCCAGCATCCCTCCTCTTATTCCTAGTATTTGGTTCAGCTGCAAAGAAGGGGGACGATGAAGTTGTAAGTGCAGGGGGAGTCCATTAGAGTGGTAAATTTTTAAAGATTGAGAATATTGTGTGTGGACAAGGATGGTGGAATGGATATGCACATGCTGTGGGTGAAGTCTCTTTAGAAGGCAAATCATCAGTAAACAGTGCCTTAAAATAGCAATTTTATTTTTCTTTCATACAAAAATCTAAGCTGGCAGGCTGTCCTGAGAAGGATAGCTTGGCTCCTTGAGGTTATCTAGAGGCCCAGATTCTTTCTATACATCATTCCACCATCCCCAAAGGTACTGTCTTCATCGCCTGATGGAAGCTGGCTCCCACCACCACCACATCTGCTCTCCAAGCAGCATTCTCAACAGGGAAAGAGGAAATAGGCCAATAGCTACTTTTAAAAGCATGACTCAGAAATCTCACACAATACATCCCACTGGCCAGAAGTTAGTTACGTGTCTCCCGTGTCTGTAGCAAGGGAACATGGGAAACACCTTCTCAAGCTGTGCCCAGAGAAAACTAGGGAGATTTATTGCTAAAACAAATAATAGAGCAAATATTTGTTGGGCAGCTTTAGACAATAGAAGAATTATCAAAATTAAAAGTGAACATGTCACTTGATCCAGCAATTCTAGTTCAGAAAATCTATTATAAGGATGTGTTCACACAAGTACAAAGATTATATAAAAGGGTAGTACTGATGGCTTTCAAACAAGTTTGCAAACTCTTTGACACTCCTCCCTTCAAAATGGCTGGACTCGGTGACTGACTTCTAATGAACAGAATGAGGCAGAGATGACAATGTGTGACTTCTGAGGCTAGGTCTTAAAATGCATTGCTGCTTCTGTTCTCTCTTGCATAACTCACTCTGGGGGAAACCTACTGCCGTGCTGTGAGGACCCTCAACCAGCCTCGTGGAGAGGGCCACTTAGGGAGCTAGGAATCAGGGCTCTCCGCCATCAGCCAGCCAGCAGCACACTCCAGTATTCTCATCTGAAGAATCCCATGGACAGAGGAGCCTGGCAGGCTACAGTCCACAGTGTCACAGAGAGTCACACACAACATGCTAAGTACCTTAACATGGCATGGCACCATCAGACACCACCCACTGGCCAGCGCTGGAGGGAGTCAACCCTCCAGCACAGTCAAACCTCAGTGACTGTAGCCCCAGTCAACATTCTGACTGTAGCCCAGTGAAAACCACAAAGCCAGAAGCCATCCAGCCAAGCAGCTCCCAAATTACTGTCTGGCAAAAGCTGTGAGCCATGTTAAATATTTATTATAGTTTTATTATAGTTTTATTTTATTATAGTTTTATTTATTATATTTATTATAGTTTTAACTCACAAAATTTTGGGGTGATGTGTTAGGCAGCAATAATATTGCTTCCTTGTTTGTAGCAGAAAACAGAAATACCAGAAATAATGATGAGAGGTTAGGGAGGGTGCTGTCGCCTATGGGGGTGGGTTTGGGCTCCCCATGTGCACCCCTTCTGGTACACTGTTGTGTATATGCATTGTGTACCCAAAGTGCCTTTCTGGACACATAGTACATACACAGCTGTGTATATATATATTGTATACACAAAGTGCCTTTGTGGACCATATACACAGTTTTTATATAGGTGCTGTCCCCTTGGGCTGATTCAATCAGCTGCTAGGTCACACAGCTCCTATTGTTAAATCAGTCCCCATAAATAGGTAACTCTCACTGATTTGATCAACATGCTGGTGTCATGTGACACCTACATATTAAACCAGCCCCTAAAACATGTGACTCCCATTGATTAAATCAGCTCTGTTAAATATCCTGACCCCCACTAAATCAATCATCCTTCTTATATCTCCTGGTATCCATTTTACCAATCAAACCCCTTAGGTTTCCTGACCTCCATTAAGTCCATCTGCCTTCTTAACTCTCTAGCCACCCATTAAGTCATTCTGCTTTCTTAATTCTCCTGTATCCCATTAAGTCAATGGGTCTTCTTTTTTTTAAGATTTCCAAAATAACAAAACATTTGAGATTTGAGACTAATGGGAAATTTTAAGTAATGGGAATTGGACTCTCATCAGGGTCTTCTGGGAAATCAGAAGCACCACCCCCTTCTGCAGCTCAATGTTTCTCCAGTTTAATAATCAATTCTTTCTCTGGACCCCATTGGTCTGCTGGTCACAGACATAGCAATGAGGGGTGGTGTGAAAAAGCTGCAGCGCTCAGAGCTCACAGAAATAGTGCCTGCACTGGGAGCTCAGGCGGCTAAGTGTCTATCTACAATGCGGGAGACCCAGGTTCAATCCCTGGGTCGGGAAGATCCCCTGGAGGAGGAAATGGCAATCCACTCCAGTACTATTGCCTGGAAAATCCCATGGACAGAGGAGCCTGGTAGGCTACAGCCCATGGGGTCGCAAAGAGTTGGACACGACTGAGCGACTTTATCTTACCTGGTGATAACTGGGTTTTGGAAGGTCTGGTGACAGAGGAAACACATGAATGGTATTTCCTCCTGGTAGCTTCCCACTTCATAGTTTTATCATCTTAGAGGTCACAGAGACACACTCATCAAGTTCGTGTTTGATCTGCCACCCACGCTTGTGATCTGAACGCTCATGGAATTTGCAGCGGTCTGTGAAGCCGCAAAAACCAATCTCCTGGTAGTCCTTACAAACGTCGAGCTGGTAATCCCAGCACATGGAGATGCTGGGTAGCTAGGATGGGGCCCTTCCTCACCATTCCGGAGGAAGCAGCATCCGTAGACGTGTCCTTGGGCTTCATGTATTTCTGACAATTATTGATTATTAGATCTTATTAGATCTAATGATTATTAGATCAAACCACCCAAGAGATCATCTTCCTTGCCCCTCAGCTCCTCCTGGATTTTCTGACTGTGCTCAAAGATGGTTTGTGCATCATGCTCCTTCTCTGTGTCTAGCGTGGACAGCTGCTGCTGCTAAGTCACCTCAGTCATGTCTGACTCTGTGTGACCCCATAGACGGCAGCCCACCAGGCTCCCTCATCCCTGGGATTCTCCAGGCAACAACACTGGAGTGGGTTGCCATTTCCTTCTCCAATGCATGAAGGTGAAAAGTGAAAGGGAAGTCACTCAGTTGTGTCTGACTCTGTGCGACCTCATAGACAGAAGCCCACCAGGCTCTTCTGTCCATGGGATTTTCCAGGCAAGAGTGCTGGGGTGGGGTGCCACAGCAGTGGCTCCCATATCCTCTGGCTCTGTGGGTTTCACCGAGCAAGTGGACTTATAGACCACACCCAGACACTTGGGCTCGCTCCCCTCCTCCTCGGTCCTCTGGTCACCATATGCCACCTCTGTCTGCCACTGCCAGGGGCCTTCTGTATCGTGGGATTGTGGGGAGCTTGCTTCTTTTCCGGGGGGCCACAGTGTTCCCTTCCTCACCACAGCTGTTCTCTCTGGACTCTTGGTTACAGATGGGGCGCTTCCTGCAGCCACTTTTTGCCCAGGCATTTTGAAACTTTTTCACAACTAGTTTGTCCTCTTCCCTCGGGAAAGTTGCTCTGCCATTTTTAGAGTCTCGAGCTCCGAATCGGCTGTGGTCTGCTGGGTGGCACGGGCCTGCTCATCACTGCACTGTTGAGGGCTCAACTGTGAATTCGTGCAAAATCTGCAGGTGTTCTTAGTCTCCTGAACAACCTTAGAAAAAAAAGCCCCTTTAAATCATGTGACTGCCTTTGATTCAATCAATCCCCTTAAATCAGACTGGGGGCGGGGGGCTCTCCTTCTTCAGGGGTCCTTGGGGAGAGTATAGTTAATGAATAATATCATGCTAGTTTCAGGTGTATCCAAAGTGATTCAGGAATACTTACACATATATCTATTCTTTTTGAAATTCTTTTCCCATTTAGGTTTTTACAGAATACTGAGCAGAGTTCCCTGCACTATAGTGTAGGTCATTGGAGGTTATCTGTTTTGTTTTACTGTTTGTTTTGGTTATCTATTCTAAATATTGTGGTGTGTCTATGTCAGTCCCGGTCTCCCAACTTATTTTACCCCTTTGGTTAACCTTTGGTAACCTAGATAGTATATTCAAGAGCAGAGACATTACTTTGCTGACTAAGGTCCATCTAGTCAAGGCTATGGTTTCTCCAGTAGTCGTGTATGGATGTGAGAGTTGGACTGTGAAGAAGGCTGAGCACTGAAGAATTGATGCTTTTGAACTGTGGTGTTGGAGAAGACTCTTGAGAGTCCTTTGGACTGCAAGGAGATCCAACCAGTCCATTCTGAAGGAGATCAACCCTGGGATTTCTTTGGAAGGACTGATGCTAAAGCTGAAACTCCAGTACTTTGGCCACCTGATGCGAAGAGTTGACTTATTGGAAAAGACTCTGATGCTGGGAAGGATTGGGGGCAGGAGGAGAAGGGGATGACAGAGGATGAGATGGCTGGATGGCATCACTGACTCAATGGGCATGAGTCTGAGTGAACTCCGGGAGCTGGTGATGGACGGAGAGGCCTGGCGGGCTGCTATTCATGGGGTCGTGGAGAGTCGGACATGACCTGAGTGACTGAACTAAACTGAACTGAACCACAGGTTTGCTTTCTAAGTCTCTGAGTTTGTTTTATGAATTAGGTTTACTTGTATGATTTTGATAGCTTACAGTGAACGGGATCAGATTCCTGCTGTCCGAAGAAGAAAATTTGCTTTAGGATCAGGGACCAGGCTTGACCACTCAGGGCTCTGGTATGGCAGAAGTTTTATTACAGTGAAAAAGGACAGAGAATGCTTCTGAGAGACATCGGAAGGAGACAGAGAGTGCATCCCTCGCTAGTCTTAGCAAGGCCTCATATACTTTGACCAGACCCACTCCCACAATATGCATCTTAAATTAACAAGATGAGGATCAAAAATAGAAAGATATTCACTTCAGTTCAGTCACTCAGTCGTATCCGACTCTTTGAGACACCATGAATCGCAGCACGCCAGGCCTCCCTGTCCATCACCAACTCCCAGAGTTCACTCAGCCATCTCATTCTCTGTCATCCCCTTCTCTTCCTGCCCCCAATCCCTCCCAGCATCAGAGTCTTTTCGAATGAGTCAACTCTTCACATGAGGTGGCCAAAGTACTGAAGTTTCAGTTTTAGCATCATTCCTTCCAAAGAAATCCCAGGGCTGATCTCCTTCAGAATGGACTGGTTGGATCTCCTTGCAGTCCAAGGGACTCTCAAGAGTCTTCTCCAGCACCACAGTTCAAAAGCATTAATTCTTCGGCACTCAGCTTTCTTCACAGTCCAACTCTCACATCCATACATGACCACAGGAAAAACCATAGCCTTGACTAGATGGACCTTAGTCGGCAAAGTAATGTTTCTGCTTTTTAATATGCTATCTAGTTTGGTCGTAACTTTCCTTCTAAGGAGTAAGCGTCTTTTAACTTCATGGCTGCAGTCACCATCTGCAGTGATTTTAGGGCCCAGAAAGATAAAGTCTGACTGTTTCCACTGTTTCCCCCATCTATTTCCCATGAAGTGATGGGACCAGATGCCATGATCTTCGTTCTCTGAATGTTGAGCTTTAAGCCAACTTTTCACTCTCCTCTTTCACTTTCATCAAGAGACTCTTTAGTTCCTCTTCACTTTCTGCCATAAGGGTGGTGTCATCTGCATTTCTGAGGTTATTGATATTTCTCCTGGCAATCCTGATTCCAGCTTGTGCTTCTTCCAGCCCAGCATTTCTCATAATGTACTCTGCATAGAAGTTAAATACGCAGGGTGACAGGATATAATCCTTAGTACAGAGTTTAAGATGTACAGAGTTTGAGATGTTTTGTTGTGTAAACATCAGCTCTGGACTTAAAGACAAAAATGTTTTATGTAACTGAGACTAACAAATGTTTAAAAAAAAAGTTTATCCTTTTTCTCCTCCTTGAAAACTCCAACCCTTATCTCCTCTTTGAAAGCCCCAGACCTCTTTCTCGTCTCCTAGGGGACCCCAGACTTCTTATCAATCTTTCTAAGAACTGACTCTCTCAATTTTTTGATTCCCCATATTCCCCACATAAGTGATATTATATGATATATGTCTTTTTCTGTCTAACTTATTCACTTAGTATGCTAATTTCCAGGCCATCTTTGTAATGGCTGAGTAATAGTCCATTTTATATTGTACCACATCTTCTTTATCCATTCATCCGTTCATGGACGTTTAGGTGGTTTCCATGTCTTGGATATTGTGAACAGTGCTGCAGTGAACTTTGGCGTGCTTGTATCCCGTGACTCATGGTTTTCTCTGCATATATGCTCAGGAGTGGGATTCTTGCATCCTATGGTAGCTCTACTTTTAGTTTATTAAGGAACCTCCATGCTGTTTTCCACAGTGGCTCTACCAATTTGCATTCCACCAACAGTGGAGGAAGATTATCTTTTCTCCACACCCTCACCAGCATTTACTGTTTGTAGACTATTTGATGATGGCCATTCTGACAGATGTGAGGTGATATCCCTTTCTAGGTTTGATTTCCATTTCTCTAATAATTAGTGATGTTGAGCATCGTTTCATGTGCTTCTTGGCCATCTGTATATTTCTTTGGACATATGTCTTTATATCTTCTCCCCATTTTTGATTAGGTTGTTTTTTTGATATTGAGCTGCATGAGCTGTTAGTAAATTTTGGAGATTAATTCCTTGTTGGTCAAATTATTTGCAAATATTATCTCCCATTCTGTGGGTTGTGTTTTTGTTTTGTTCTAGATTTCCTTGATGTGCAAAATTAATGTACTCTGCATAGAAGTTAAATACGCAGGGTGACAGGATATAATCCTTAGTACAGAGTTTAAGATGTACAGAGTTTGAGATGTTTTGTTGTGTAAACATCAGCTCTGGACTTAAAGACAAAAATGTTTTATGTAACTGAGACTAACAAATGTTTAAAAAAAAAGTTTATCCTTTTTCTCCTCCTTGAAAACTCCAACCCTTATCTCCTCTTTGAAAGCCCCAGACCTCTTTCTCGTCTCCTAGGGGACCCCAGACTTCTTATCAATCTTTCTAAGAACTGACTCTCTCAATTTTTTGATTCCCCATATTCCCCACATAAGTGATATTATATGATATATGTCTTTTTCTGTCTAACTTATTCACTTAGTATGCTAATTTCCAGGCCATCTTTGTAATGGCTGAGTAATAGTCCATTTTATATTGTACCACATCTTCTTTATCCATTCATCTGTTCATGGACGTTTAGGTGGTTTCCATGTCTTGGATATTGTGAACAGTGCTGCAGTGAACTTTGGCGTGCTTGTATCCCGTGACTCATGGTTTTCTCTGCATATATGCTCAGGAGTGGGATTCTTGCATCCTATGGTAGCTCTACTTTTAGTTTATTAAGGAACCTCCATGCTGTTTTCCACAGTGGCTCTACCAATTTGCATTCCACCAACAGTGGAGGAAGATTATCTTTTCTCCACACCCTCACCAGCATTTACTGTTTGTAGACTATTTGATGATGGCCATTCTGACAGATGTGAGGTGATATCCCTTTCTAGGTTTGATTTCCATTTCTCTAATAATTAGTGATGTTGAGCATCGTTTCATGTGCTTCTTGGCCATCTGTATATTTCTTTGGACATATGTCTTTATATCTTCTCCCCATTTTTGATTAGGTTGTTTTTTTGATATTGAGCTGCATGAGCTGTTAGTAAATTTTGGAGATTAATTCCTTGTTGGTCAAATTATTTGCAAATATTATCTCCCATTCTGTGGGTTGTGTTTTTGTTTTGTTCTAGATTTCCTTTGATGTGCAAAAGCTTTTCAGTTTAATTAGGTCCCAATTGTTTTTTGTTGTTATTTCTGTTACTCTAGGAGAGTAAAAAGCCTCTTGATGAAAGTAAAAGAGGAGAGTGAAAAAGTTGGCTTAAAGCTCAACATTCAGAAAACAAAGATCATGGCATCTGGTCCCATCACTTCATGGGAAATAGATGGGGAAACAGTGCAAACAGTGTCAGACTTTATTTTTTTTGGCTCCAAAATCACTGCAGATGGTGACTGCAGCCATGAAATTAAAAGACACTTACTCCTTGAAATGGCACCCTACTCCAGTACTCTTGCCTGGAGAATCTCATGGATGGAGGAACCTGATGGGCTGTCTATGGGGTCGGTAAGAGTCAGATACGACTAAGTGACTTCCTTTTCACTTTTCACTTTCATTCATTGGAGAAGGAAATGGCAACCCACTCCAGTGTTGTTCCCTAGAGAATCCTAGGGATGGAGGAGCCTGGTGGGCTGCCGTCTATGGGATCGCACAGAGTCGGACATGACCGAAGCAACTTAGCAGCAGCAGCAGCAGCAGCATGCCTTGGAAGGAAAGTTATGACCAACCTAGATAGCATATTAAAAAGCAGAGACATTACTTTGCCAACAAAGGTCCATCTAGTCAAGGCTATGGTTTTTCCAGTGGTTATGTGTGAATGGGAGAGTGGGACTGTGAAGAAAGCTGAGTGCCAAAGAATTGATGCTTTTGAACTGTGGTGTTGGAGAAGACTTTTGAGAGTCCCTTGGACTGCAAGGAGATCCAACCAGTCCATTCTAAAGGAGATCAGCCCTGGGTGTTCTTCGGAAGGACTGATGCTAAAGCTGAAACTCCAATACTTTGGCCACTTAATGAGAAGAGTTGACTCATTGGAAAAGACGCTGCTGCTAGGGGGGATTGAGGGCAGGAGAAGGGGACGGACATGAGTTTCAGTGAATTCTGGCAGTTGGTGATGGACAGGGAGGCCTGGTGTGCTGCAATTCATGGGGTCACAGTCTGACACGGCTGAGTGACTGAACGGAACTGAACTGAGGAGAGTAAAAATGTTGCTGCTCTTCATGTCAGAGTGCTCTGTCTGTGTATCTCTCTAAGAGTTTTATAGTGTCATATCTTACATTTATGTCCTTAATCCATTTTGAGTTTGTTTTTTTGTGAGTGGAGGGGCTTCCCTGGTGGCTTGGATGGTAAGCGTCTGCCTGCAATGCAGGAGACCTGGGTTTGATCCCTGGGTTGGGAAGATCCCCTGGAAAAGGAAATGGCAACCCACTCCATTACTCTTGCCCAGCAAATTTCATGGACAGAGGAGCCTTGTAGGCTATAGTCCATGGGGTCGCAAAGAGTTGGACACGACTGAGTGACTTCCCTTCACTTTTTGTGAGTGATGTAAGATAGCAGCCCAATTTCATTGCTTTATATTTGTTTATCCAGTTGTTCTCAATACCATTTACTGGAGAAACTGTCTTATCCACATTGGATGCTTTTGGCTCCCTTGTCAAATACTAGTTGAGCATGTAAGCTGGGGTAATTTTGAGCTCTGTTCTTAGTACATGTGTCTATTTTTGTGCCAGAACTCTACTATTTTTATTTCTGTAGCTTTGTAGTACAGTTTGAGAGCAGAAAGTGTGTGAGTGAGTGAAAGTTGCTCAGTCGTATCTAACTCTTTGCGACCCCATGGCCTATACAGTCCACGGAATTCTCCAGCCCAGAATATTGGCATGGGTAGCCATTCCCTTCTCCGGGGAATCTTTCCAACCCAGGGATCGAGCCCACGTCTCCCACATTGCAGGCAGATTCTTTACCAGCTGAGCCACAAGGGAAGCCTGGAAGTGTGTGATACCTCCAGCTTTGTTCTTTTTTCTCAGGATTACTTTGGCTATTTGGGGTTGTTTGTGTTTCACTATAAATGTTAGAATTTTTTTCTATTTCTGTGGAGAATACTATTGATATTTTGATGGAGACTGCGTTGAATCTAAAGCCATTTTAGTAATATTAATTCTTCTGATCCATGAGTACAGATATTTTTCTATTTATTGTGTCTTCTATTTCTTTTCAGTAGTCTTAAAGTTTTTGTGGTGCAGATCTTTCACTTCCTTGGATAAATTTTTTCCTAAGTATTTTATTGTTTTGATGCTATTGTGAAAGGTATATTTTTATTACTTTTCATATATTTTATCCTTAGTGAATAGACGTAAAACTGACTTCTGCTTATTGATATTGTATGGTGCAACTTTACTGGCATCATTGATTAGTCTTAACAGTTGTTTTGGTAGAGTCTTTGGGATTATGTATATACAAGATCATATCACCTGCCTTTCTGTATAAGTAATACTTACTGAAAGGATAAGTTTTACTTATTCTTTCCAATTTAGATGACTGATATTTCTTTGTCTTAATTACTCCAGCAGGGTTTCCAATACTATATTGAGTAAGAATGGTGAAAATGGACATCCTTGTCTTATTCCTGATCTTAGAAGGAAAACTTTCGATCATTCTCCATTGAGTATAATGCTAGCCATGTCCGACTCTTTGCGACCCCACAAATCACAGCACGCCAGGCCTCCCTGTCCATCACCAACTCCCGGAGTTCACCCAGACTCACGTTCATCGAGTCAGTAGTGCCATCCAGCCATCTCATCCTCTGTCATCCCCTTCTCCTCCTGCCCTCAATCCTTCCCAGCATCAGAGTCTTTTCTAATGAGTCAGCTCTTCACATGAGGTGGCCAAAGTACTGGAGTTTCAGCTTTAGCATCAGTCCTTCCAATGAACACCCAGGATTGATCTCCTTCAGAATGGACTGGTTGGATCTCCTTGCAGTCCAAGGGACTCTCAGGGGTCTTCTCCAGCACCACAGTTCAAAAGCATCAATTGTTTGGTGCTCAGCCTTCTTCACAGTCCAACTCTCACATCCATACATGACCACAGGAAAAACCATAGCCTTGACTAGATGGACCTTTGTTGGCAAAGTAATGTCTCTGCTTTTTAATATGCTATCTAGTTTGGTCATAACTTTTCTTCCAGGGAGTAAGTGTCTTTTAATTTCATGGCTGCAATCACCATCTGCAGTGATTTTGGAGCCCCCCAAAATAAAGTCTGACACTATTTCCACTGTTTCCTCATCTATTTCCCATGAAGTTCTCATGCGAGTGTATGTTCCTCGGTTCTTTGTCTCATCACAACAAAGATTTGGAGTGGCGGCCATTAAAGCCCCCTCAGTGTGTCAAAGCTCTCAGGTCTCGAATGGACTGTGTTATAGCTCTTAGACAAATCAGTGTTACAGCTGAGTATTACAGCTCTATTTTATTTAGCAGGAAAATCCATCTTCGAGGTGTGAGGGCATGTCGATCCAAAGACACAAGGAAAAGAGCACCCCAGCGCACAGAAGAGAGAAAGATTGAGCCTTGGCTCCTCTTTTTATATGTTTATCTCTTCCAGGGGCCTTTCCTATGTAAATTGGGCCAGCCAGCAGTGTTGTTTGTTTTACTTGAGGTTCTCACACCGGTCCTCGAACCTTCTTTTGTTCTATTTTCATGGGCTTTTCCCTTCTTTGTCTTTTAGCCATCACCATTTGGGACTCCTTTTCCCTATTCTACCTACCTAACAAAGTGATGGGACCAGATGCCATGATCTTCATTTTCTGAGTGTTGAGCTTTAGGCCAACTTTTTCACTCTTCTCTTTCACTTTCATCAAGAGGCTTTTTTGTTCCTCTTCACTTTCTGCCTTAAGAGTACTGTCATCTGCATATCTGAGGTTATTGATATTTCTCCTGGCAAACTTGATTCCAGCTTGTGTTTCTTCCAGCTCAGCGTTTCTCATGCTGTACTCTGCATAGTATAAGCAGGGTGACAATATACAGCCTTGACGTAGTCTTTTTCCTATTGGGAACCATTCTGTTGTTCCATGTCCTGTTCTAGCTGTTGCTTTCTGAGCTACATACAGATTTCTCAAGAGGCAGGTCAGGTGGTCTGGTATTCCCATCTCTTTTAGAATTTTCTACAGTTTATTGTGATCCACATAGTCAAAGGCTTTGGCAAGGTCAATAAAGCAGAAATAAATGTTTTTCTGGAACTCTCTTGCTTTTTTGATGATCCAGCAGATATTGCCAATTTGATCTCTGGTTCCTCTGCCTTTTCTAAAACCAGCGTGAACATCTGGAAGTTCACGGTTCACGTATTGCTGAAGCTTGGCTTGGAGAATTTTGAGCATTACTTTACTAGCATGTGAGATGAGTGCAATTGTGTAGTAGTTTGAGCATTCTTTGGCATTGCCTTTCTTTGGGATTGGAATGAAAACTGATCTTTTCCAGTCCTGTGGCCACTGCTGAATGAGTTTTCCAAATTTGCTGGCATATTGAGTGTAGAACTTTCAAAGCATAATCTTTCAGGATTTGAAATAGCTCAACTGGAATTCCATCACGTCCACTAGCTTTGTTTGTAGTGATGCTTTCTAAGGCTACTTGACTTCACATTCCAGGATGTCTGGCTCTAGGTAAGTGATCACACCATCGTGATTATCTTGGTTGTAAAGATCTTTTTGTACAGTTCTTCTGTGTATTCTTGCCAGTTCTTCTTAATATCTTCTGCTTTTGTTAGGTCCATACCATTTCTGTCCTTTATCGAGCCCATCTTTGCATGAAATGTTCCCTTGATATCTCTAATTTTCTTGAAGAGATCTCTAGTCTTTCCCATGCTGTTGTTTTCCTCTATTTCTCTGCATTGATTGCTGAGGAAAGCTTTGTTATATCTCCTTGCTATTCTTTGGAACTCTACATTCAGATGCTTATATCTTTCCTTTTCTCCTTTGCTCTTGCTTCTCTTCTTTCCACACGTATTTGTAAGGCCTCCTCAGACAGCCATTTTGCTTTTTTTGCATTTCTTTTCCATGGGAGATGGTCTTGATCCCTGTCTCTTGTACAGTGTCATGAACCTCCGTCCATAGTTCATCAGGCACTCTGTCTATCAGATCTACTTCCTTAAATCTGTTTCTCACTTCCACTGTATAATCATCAGGGATTCGATTTAGATCATACCTGAATGGTCTAGTGGTTTTCCCTACTTTCTTCAATTTAAGTCTAAATTTGGTAATAAGGAGTTTATGATCTGAGCCACAGTCAGCTCCTGGTCTTGTTTTTGCTGACTGTATAGAGCTTCTCCATCTTTGGCTGCAAATAATATAATCAATCTGAATTTTGTGTTGACCATCTGGTGATGTCCATGTGTAGAGTCTTCTCTTGTGTTGTTGGAAGAGGATATTTGCTATGACCAGTGCATTCTCTTGGCAAAACTCTATTAAGTCTTAGCCCTGCTTCATTCTGTACTCCAAGGCCAAATTTGCCTGTTACTCCAGGTGTTTCTTGACTTCCTACTTTTGCATTCCAGTCCCCTATAATGAAAAGGACATCTTTTTTGGGTGTTGGTTCTAGAAGGTCTTGTAGGTCTTCAAAGAGCCGTTCAACCTTAGCTTCTTCAGTGTTACTGCTTGGGGCATAGGCTTGGATCACCATGATATTGAATGGTTTGCCTTGGAAACGAACAAAGATCATTCTGTTGTTTTTGAGACTGCATCCAAGTACTGCATTTCAGACTCTCTTGTTGACCATGAGAGCTACTCCATTTCTTCTAAGGGATTCCTGCCCGCAATAGTAGATATAATGGTCATTTGAGTTAAATTCACCTCTTCCAGCTTCCATAGCTCTGAGGAAATAAGTTCCTGCTGTTTAAGTTTTTCAGCCTATAGTATTTTGTTATGGCAGCCTCAGGAGACTGACCAATACAGGTAATACTCCCATTTCTTCTTTGTCATCTTTTCTGCATTGAGAGGTCTCAGAAAGCAGAGAGGCTTGGTTTTGCATATAGTAATGTCCCCAGAACCTAGCAAAGGGCCCGACATACCACTGCACCCAAATAAATACATCAGCATTTGAAGTTTGCCATTCATACCTAGCAAGACAAACAGTATGTAGTAAAAATGCATACTTTATCCTGGCCTGTGCCATTAATTAATTTATTCCTTCACATTATTCAGCTTGTCGATATTTATTGAATTCCTCCTATGTGCCAGACAGATAACACTCAATATATGTTAATTCCCCTCCTGGTAAAATGGACTTGGTGTCTATCTAACTTTGCTGGAACTCTAAACGGAGCCAATTATCCTGCCCTCTCCCCGGGTGTCTGGTAGAACTCAGCGTGTCCATCATAGCTATAGGAGTATCACTAGCAGGCAAGGCTAGCTGAACTAGACCAGTGGTGTTTAAAGTTTAGCAAGAAAGCTTTCTGCAAATGTCAACACTATCCTTCCATTCCCAGCAAACCAGTGTCCCAATCAGCAGGGCTGCCGATTCCAGTTTATTGAGTAATGCTGTAGAGAAGTCCTGAGGATGCAATCAGGTTCTCTAGATGAGGGATACAGAAGGCAGAAGGTGGGGAACAACCATCATGGCTGCCTTGTATGCGCAACGTACAGGCCTTGCAGCTTCAATTATGTCACTGCTGATCCTCATGAAGACGCTGATGGAGGGAGAGATGAGGCTAGCTCCAGCTGAGTGTTGGGGAAATTAAGTGAATAGTCTTGTTTAGTCTTCAGAGACAAAGCAGAGCAGGCCTCTGACCTTGCTTCTAACCTGCCTGGACGCTGCCCTGACAGGGAGTGACTGCCTGCCGTGAGGGCAAGAGCAGCAGAGTTAAAATGGGGGAGGAATCCTGAGATTGTTGAAGCCCTGGAGGGGCCTTGGCCAACCAAGCCCCAGGCTTAACTACATTCCAAGTTTGACACAACAAAACAAGCAGCATTAACGTGAAACCAGGCTTGCTTTTTGGTGACAGATTGATGATACTATCAGTTTGCTTCTGTTCTGGGATAAGAAGCAGGAACCCTGAACTGCAGTCTTGGAAGTCTCGCCCGCGGAGCAGACTTGCTGCTTGGGACTCTTTCCCAATTGGGACTTCAGATGTGCTGTGACACAGGACTTCCCAGTGCTGTTTGGGTCTGGATGTTGGTCAAAACCCAATATGGTGATGTATTCTCTGCTCTTTCTATTTCTCTTTTCTTTTAATGTTAGTATGTTGAAAGGAAGCTAGATAATTCTCTAATAAATATCCGTGTTATTTATTTGTATGTAAAAGTGGCTTATTTCATTAACAAATCCTTTGAACCTGAGATGAAACTTTCCAGCAAAACACTGAGGCCAGTTGGGTGGGGGAGGTCTTGCCTTCAACTTCTTAGAGTGGGTAGGGCTTCAGAGGCCAGTCACAGGAAAAGAAGAGAGCCGTGCTCTTGCCCAGGTATCCTAGGACCCCGATCTTCTCCTTCTTCAATTCTTCTCCAGGTCTACATGTAGGGATGTAACAATTTTGGAAATCTTGAGCTGAAGGAGGAAAACATTTCCTTGTCTTTTAATGGGGAAGTTCTTAGGGTGTTTGCCTATTGGAGTGCTGCGGTAGCACCTGGCAGCTTGATGAGATTTTAAAATGAAGTTGCTAATGGAAATTACACACTGGGAATTACAGTTTCCAGAGCAATTGCTTAGTGAGTGCTCACGCTGGGAGGTCGGGAGTGTGGCTCCAGCTTGTCACAGCTGTGCACAGAAGGTACTGAGGCCAGGCATGGCTGAAACGGTACAGAAGGGTCTTCTTGCAGAGTTGGCTCGGCACAGGAGGTGGAGCCAAGGAGGAGCCAAGGTAAATGTATAAAACCAGATGCAAAGGGACTTCCCAGGTGGTCTAGTGGTTAAGACTCCTTTCTCCCAGCGCAGGAGGAGTGGATTCAACCCCTGGTCAGGGAACTCCCACATGCCACAACTAAGAGTTCCCATGCCACAACTAAAGACTCCTTATGCCACAGCTAAGATCCGGCACAGCCCAATAAATTAAGTTTTTAAAAGTCCGGATGGGAAAAGACACATTTCCTGAGCTAGCTATCAACCTGTCCCTGGGTGGAGATCTGAAGACATTTCATCTTGAACACAGGCAGGCAGCTGTGTGCTAGAGCTTGGTTCCCGATTCCTGGGCAGAGCTGGATAGCCTGGAGGCAGCAAGTTCCTCATTTTGATCGCCCTTCATCCCTGAGACAGTGGGGGACTGGAAGAGAGACTCTACAGTAGGGAGAGCGCATGTGTGGGGAGGTCTGGAGCATGGCTAGGGTGAGAAGGGCTGGAAGTTGAGAACTGAGGCTGGAGAGGGCAGTAAGTACCACATCGTGACCTGCCTTATAAGTGACCTTAGTCTTGGGTTACATCTGTCTCATCTCCTTTCAACCTCAAAAGTGCGCTATTGGGACTTCCCTGGTGATTCAGTGGTTAGGACTCCATGCTCCCAATGCAGGGGGCCTGGATTCCATCCCTGGTCAGGGAGCTAGATCCCGCATGCCGCAACTAAGGCCCAGCACAGCCAAATAAATTACAGTGTTTTTTTTTTTTTTAATGTCTTGTTGGGCAGTAGATTCTATGGTTACCCTACTAATAAAACATTGTGAAATGTATGCTCTTTATTCTAACACTAATGAGAACCATTGTAGGGTTTTAAGTAAAGAGAGTTACACAATCAGACTTGAGAGAGAGAGAGAGTGTGTGTGTGTGTGTGTGTGTGTTGGGGGGTTGTAAGGATTGCTTAGTGAGAATTTTTCTGAGGAGCTAATACGTTCATATGGGTCAAAAGATTGAGAATTCTCCCTTCCATCCTTGCCCTTCTTTCATCTACCCATCCACTGACCCCCATGACTGAATTTTCCTCCCTAAAGCAAATCATGTTGCAGGGTCTTCTGCGTCCTCTCAGAGGTATTGAATGCACAGATGACAGATCTCCTTTGTCTTCTGTTTCTATCATTTTCTCTCTAATTCTCTGTTTTCTTTTAATTTTCTGACTTCCCTTTTTTCTCATGCTTTCTCTTACTGACTTTTGCTGTGGCTTCTTCTTTGTCTTTGGACGTGGGGTATCTTTTTTGGTAGGTTCCTCCTGTCGATGGCTGTTCAACAGCGAGTTGTGATTTTGGTGCTCTCAGAGAAGGAGATGAGTCCACATCCTTCTACTCCAACATCTTGAACCAGAAATGTCTTACTGATTTTCTAACAGTAATTTTTTCTCCTTCAGATTTTAGACTTCTTTTTAAGAATGAAGATTAAACTTTTTTTCTTCTTCCACTTCTTTCCTGAGCTCTGTCAGCTCAGGATTCATTTCCTCCTATCATTTCCATCTCTTTCTTGAGGTCTCTTCACTATGTTTTCTGAATTCTCTGGTTAGAATTTTCATATGCTCTGTGGCAATATTTTTTTGATGTGCCTTTGCCTGGCTGTTGTTTTCTCTTTTTTCTCCCTCCCTTTTTCTTGTCAAATCTTTGTTTAGATGAGTCATCATTAGAGCAGTTGATTTCTTTTTCCCTTTCCCTTGGACCTTCTGTCTGAGAGTAGCCAAGGATGCCTTCTAGGTGGTCTGAATTTTCCTTATGACCCAGGGTTAATCAGAGCAACCATCGCCTGAATTGTCTCCAGCCAGTGGTGATGCTTTTCCCACTGTAAAGCCTCTCCTCCCCTATTGCCGCAGAGACAGATCACTTCCTACAAACAGCTTGCCTGCGTGATGCCTCATTTAGTCCTGGTCCCGCAGAACCCAAGCCACCCCCATGTACACCTGCTTCCTGCTCTTGCAAACAAGGGCTTTCCTAGTGCCCTCTACCTTCTGATGAGTGTTTTGCAGGTTGTCCCTGAGACTCTGCAGCAATTTGTCCTCACTCCACTTCCTCTGCCTTTTTGTTCCCTCTGTGCCATGCGTCTTGCGAGATCCTAGTTCCCTGACCAGGAATTGAACCTGGTAAAAGCACGGAGACCTAACCACTGGACCACCAGGAATTCCCTGAGTGCCTCTGGTATGGGGGCAGTTCTTCTATCTATTTTGTGTTTTAAGCATCTCCTACTTGCACTCAAAATGGAGTTTTTCCTTTCTCAGCTCCTTTTCACTGTTAGATTATTTCCAGTAATAGAAAGAGGGATTGCTAACTGGATGCCATCTTCAAATCAGAAGTTCTCAGCATAGAAAGACTAGGCTGTCTGTGGCCTCGAAACAGACTGAGGCAGAAAGCTTGCAGATTGGTAGACCAGTGATCATAGAAAAGGCAAGAGAATTCCAGAAAAACATCTACTTCTGCTTCAATGACTATACTAAGGTCTTTGTAGATCACAACAAACTGTGGAAAATTCTTTTATGTGATGGGAATACCAGACCACCTTACCTGCCTCCTGCAAAACCTGTATGCAGGTCAAGAAGCAACAGTTAAAAACGGACATGGAACAATGGACTGGTTCCAAATCGGGAAAGGAGTTTGTCAAGACTGTATATTGTCACCGTGTTTATTTAACTTATATACAGTGTACATCATGCAAAATTCTTGGCTGGATAAAGCACAACCTGAAATCAAGATTGCTAGGAGAAATATCAATAACCTCAGATACGCAGGTGACACCACCCTTATGGCAGAAAGCAACAAGGAACTAAAGAGCCTCTTGATGAAGGTGAAAGAGGAGAGTGAAAAAGCTGGCTTAAAACGCAGCATTCAAAAAATGAAGATCATGGCATCCAGTCCCATCACTTCATGGCAAACAGATGGGGAAACAATGGAAACAGTGACAGACTTTAGATTCTCAGGCTCCAGAATCACTGTGGATAATAACTGCAGCCACGAAATAAGACACTAGCTCCTTGGAAGAGAAGCCATGACAAGCCTAGATAATGTATTAAAAAGCAGAGACATTACTTTGCTGACAAAGGTCTGTTTAGTCAAAGCTATGGTTATTCAAGTAGTCGTGTGTGGATGTGAGAGTTGGACCATAAAGAAAGCCGAGCACTGAAGAATTGATGCTTTTGAACTGTGGTATTGGAGAAGACTCTTGAGAGTCCCTTGGACTGCAAGGAGATCAAGCCAGTCAATCCTAAAGGACATCAGTCCTGAATATTCATTGGAAGGACTAATGCTGAATCTGCAGCTTCAATACTTTGACCACCCGACACAAAGAGCTGACTCATTGTAAAAGTCTCTGATGTTGGGCAAGATTGAAGGCAGGGGGAGAAGGGGGCAACAGAGGATGAGATGGTTGGATGGCATCTCTGATGCAATGGACATGAATCTGAGCAAGCTCCGGGAGATGGTGAAGGACAGTGAAGCCTGGCGTGCTGCAGTCCATGGGGTCAAAAAGAGGTGGACATGACTGAGTGACTGAATAACTACAAGACCAGTGAGGAGGTTGCTCCTATTCTGGGAAGTCGGTGCCAGGGAGGGAGAGAAGTGGATCGAAGACAAACTTGGGGGGTGTGTTGATAGCTTTTACTGGCTGATTAGATGTTGCCGGGGGGTTGGTGGGGAGGGTCAGGAGGAGGTGGACTATTTCAGGGAAGGCTGTGGGAAGCTGTGACGTAACCATTAGAAAGACTGACGCTGAAGCTGCAACTCTAATACTTTGGCCACCTGATGCAAAGAACTGACTCATTTGAAAAGACCCTGATGCTAGGAAAGATTGGGGGCAGGAGGAGAAGGGGACAACAGAGGATGAGATGGTTGGATGGCATCACCAACTCAATGGACATGAGTTTGGGTAAACTCTGGAAGTTGGCGATGGACAGGGAGGCCTGGCGTGCTGCAGTCCATGGGGTCACAAAGAGTCGGACATGACTCAGTGACTGAACTGAACTGAATGTGGAATTGGGTTTCTTCTGCAGCTTGCTACTGTGTCCAAGCCAACTCTGTTTAGGCTGGCTTTCTGGGAAGGGCATAGCATGTCCTAATGGGACAGTGAGCTCCCTACTGCTTCCCTGGAAGGTCCTCTGTAAGTATCTGGATGAAAGTCTGATGGAGACCTCCAGGAAGACCTGAGGCAACCAAAAGCAGAGTTCTTGCCACTTCAAGATTCCTGTCTCATTAACCAAGTCTCACTGATGATGAGACCTGAAAACACGCTTTGCAAGATTAAAAACAAATAAAAAACCTGGGCATAAAATGCTCTGTAAAATTATTCATATTCCTGCCAAGCTCTGCCTAAGAAACATAGATTCCTAATTTTCCCCAGGATGGAAGGGAGGGCCAATTAGAGATCTTAGAGGTCACCCCTGTCTCCTGCCTCCAGAAATGCTTTCTTGGGTAATGAAACTGGAGGGGCGGGGGGGGG
>SJYC01118098.1:0-12559 GCA_006408675.1 Madoqua kirkii | reverse complement strand
CGAGATGGTGGGATGGCATCACTGATTCTATGGACATGAGCTTGAGCAAGCTCCGGGAGTTGGTGATGGACAGAGAAGCCTGGCTTGATGCAGTGTTTAGGGTTTGCAATAGCTGGACATAACTGAGTGACTAAACTGACTGAGGAAGGTTTCTATCTTAGGGAAGCTTTTTACTGATGAAGGAGCATAATACACTTGATAAATATATAGAATGTCATGTTTCCAAATGTTGCTCTCACCAAGTCTGGGAAAAACAAGAAGAGGTGAAAGACAGTGAAAAAAGAGAAAACTGGAGGATTTAGGAACTGCAGTCATGAATAAACAAAGTTTATCTCATAGTAAAAATTAGATCATGAGTAGCAGAACTCAAAAGAAGCAGTCAAAGAGAAATGGAGAATAAGATTATACTTTATATAATATTTATAGTATAAACGGGGTAAAGCTTCCACATTGTCACTAAATGTCACAGGGAAAGGGTTGGAAGATGTCTAAATTATATACCACTCTGTCTTCTTTAAAAGAGAAAAGAAAACTTTCTAAAAATATCTACTTCACTCATAATCCTAAAATGGCATGAAGTGGAGATAAACTGACTAATGGTAAGTAAACTAATGACTGGATCCTGGAATAAAGTTTGAATTGAGTTATTTAAGTAACAATTTTTTTCTTGAAACTGTTGCATTAAAATAAGAAAATAATGCTTAAACATCTCACGTTCACGATTTGTTTTAGACTATATTATATATATTACTATATATCCTCTTATAATCTATGTATCTTATTGGCTTCCCTGGTGAGTCATATGGTAAAGTATCTGCCTGCAATGCAGGAAACTCAGGTTCGATCCCTGGGTTGGGAAAACTTCTTGAAACTGTTGCATTAAAATAAGAAAATAATGCTTAAACATCTCACGTTCACGATTTGTTTTAGACTATATTATATATATTACTATATATCCTCTTATAATCTATGTATCTTATTGGCTTCCCTGGTGAGTCATATGGTAAAGTATCTGCCTGCAATGCAGGAAACTCAGGTTCGATCCCTGGGTTGGGAAAACCCTCTGGAGAAGAAATGGCAACCCACTCCAGTATTCTTGCCTGGAGAATTCCATGGACAGAGGAGCCTGGCAGGTTACACAGTCCGTAGGGTCACAAAGAGTCAGACACCACTGAGCAACTAATGTACACACACACACACACACATCCTATATATCTATGCTTCAGAAACCAGATCACAAATATCTGCTAATCTATATTTTAAAAACAGAATTTTAGAATACTACTTTTGTCTTTAGAAGTTGAAGAAATAGTCGAGTCCCTCGGGAACACAAAAGTGAACTGAAAGAAATGCTCTGATGCATTTTGAACTTTTCAAAGTGATTCTTAAAATTTTTTAACCTCTATAGGCATACCTTAAAGAGTTTTCAAACCAGCGAAGCAGATAATCATTTGTAGCCATTATCGAAGGTACATTTAACAAAAAACCAACTTAACTTCAATGACAATATAACCCTGCAACATAAACCTTTAAGAAACCTTCAGAGAAAACATTAAAATAGATTGCATCTTAGGTGACCAGAGTTTAAATTTAGCATATGAATATGTTCCAAAGGAAAAAAGAGAACAATTTATTAAAGCTAGCTAAAATAACCTATAGAAGTCTGAAATCACAAAAGAATGTAGATGGCTGAGCTAGATCACAGGTCAAGATACAGTGGAATAAAAAGCTACATAGATGGATCTTTACCTGTCAAGAAGAAATGAAACATTTTTAAACATTTTATAGATGAGGTAACAATTTCATACTCTTTGGCTAAAGAACAACAAAAAGAATTAAGAACTAACCCATATGAGTTTAAACTGCATAATAAATAGTTTTGATCCACCGACAAACAAGGTATTGTTTTTGAATAAGATCTTTTACTGTAAAATTACGCTAACATTGAAAAAATATACAAAATCCTCCAGCTTATACATAAAGTGGCTGACATGGTGCAAATCCAAATATTCTTCAACTATCTTTGCAAAAAGATTGCATGTGGTTGGTTTTAGTTTCTCTTTACAGTACAGACTTTCAGACTTTTACAACCCATGACAAACATTAGGCAGTAATATTTGACTCAGCTAAAACATAGCACTTAGTGCCTAATAAATTTTTTTTTCACTTTTAGATCCCTTCCCTCACTTCCCTCCAATTACAATAGATTAGATTCTGCCAGGACCACATAAATCATCTATGTTGTCAAGCAGATGCTCCCTAAACATAGACACTTACGTCACTGAATTTTATAAAGAAATGGCCTTGAAGAATTATAGTCCATCTTTTAATACCTTATAGGGGAAACATCCTTAATTGATTTATTTAATAATTACCTTTAGTTGCCTATTCGTTAAAAAGATCGGAACAGATCCCATTTAACAAACACTTTTCCTTTTCCTATTACTAGCAGTGTTTATTTATAAAAAAAAAAAATTAACTGAGTTTCTATATGATGAAAATCTAAAGTGGCTTCAAGATAAAATCTAATTTGAGAACCTCTTGCAACAAGGAATAGAGAATCAAATTTCTAAAACAAGGCTTTAAATCAGGCAGATCTGGGTTTAAATCACTGTTATACCACATATTTGCTGTGTAAAACCTAACTTTTTTGAACCTTATCTTTTTTAATCTACAAAAAGAGGATGCAAAATAGTAGCTGCCATAAAACAAGTAATATATTATATAGTGAGGATTAAATGAGATTATACATTTTAAGTGCTTACACAGTGCTAGGCACATAGAGGTACTCAATGCATGTTAATTTACTAATATTACTACTAGTAGGGTGTTCTTTAATATTTTTAAAATGTTCATTTTTTTTGATCCAGAAACTACACCCAGAGTCTATCTGAGCAAAAAAATATTGCACAGTACTTTAAAAATCTCATTAGAAAAGAGTATTTAACACTATGGGAAATTGTCATATAATGCAGTTACATGAAGCAAAAAGTATATATAGTGTAATTGTAATTTTTAGGGAGTAGGTTGAGATAGAATACACCACAGAGACATGAGGAGAAATGGAATTACACTTAGGTACTGTAAATTGCAGGTAATTTTTAATTATTTTCTTTTTTTTTTAAATTTTCTAAGTAGTCTATAATAACCATGCATTACATCTCTAAAAATTTTTTTGAAACACACATAAAATATGTAATTCTTTTTTCTGACTCAAATTTCTCCAGAAAAATAGTCAGAGAATAAAAAAGAGAAAAAGAGTAAGAAGCATGAATTTTTTAAAGCAAGATTTATATAAAGGATATTAGTTTTATTACACTAAAAATTTGTTATTTTGAATTACTACTCTCTAGCTTTAAAGTTAAACAAAACTCAAATAGAGCCTGACACCTCAATTATATTTAATCATATCTTCACACTACTATTTCACCTGGAGATCAAGTTGCTGTGTATTCTCCTAGTTAAGCATATTCTATTCAAGCTTTATGGTAAACGGAGACTATAAGATAATGGAAATGGCCAATTAACACTTATTTTTTGTAAATGTAATGTAAATTTATCATTATGTCTTATTAGATTGAAAGATAATATTTTAAAAGACAGAAACTTTCTCTCTTGATTAACATTAACTCAGAGAAAGGAAGTAGATGGATCATTAATCTTAAGTCCTAGGTATTCCTTGTTGCTGTGTATTCTCCTAGTTAAGCATATTCTATTCAAGCTTTATGGTAAACGGAGACTATAAGATAATGGAAATGGCCAATTAACACTTATTTTTTGTAAATGTAATGTAAATTTATCATTATGTCTTATTAGATTGAAAGATAATATTTTAAAAGACAGAAACTTTCTCTCTTGATTAACATTAACTCAGAGAAAGGAAGTAGATGGATCATTAATCTTAAGTCCCAGGTATTCCTGTAGCAAAACTGGTATGGTAGTGACCCTTAGGTATGGATGCTGTCACCTGCAGAGTGAGAAAAGACAGTGAGAACAGGCAAAAGAAGCTTATCAAAAGGCAAAAAAAAAAAAAAAAAAAGTCTGATAAAGGGAGAGAAAACTAGAAGAAAACAGGTTCACTGAAGGCAGAGATGTGTGTGCTTAGTCACTCAGTCATGCTGGACTTTGCGACCCCATGGACTGTACCCCACCAGGTTCTTTCGTCCATGGTGATTCTCTAAGGCAAGAAAACTGAAGTGGGTTTGCCGTGCCTTCCTCCAGGGGATCTTCCCAACCCAGGGATCAAACCCAGGGCTCCCACATTGCAGGTAGATTCTTTACCGTCTGAGCTACCAGGGAAACCTGAAGGCAAGGAAGGAGTTTGAAAAAAAAAAAGTACAACAGTATCAACGGCTACATAAAAGTAGAAAAAAATATGAAGGTGAGTAACAGAAGATTGATGGGGACAAAGAGAATCTATAGTTCAGAGACTATCCTTGAGATATTCCAGAATGAGGAAAGAAAAAAGGGAGCATTAGCAAACCAGAGATACTACAGTACTGAACCTGACTCAGTCTACCTTGAACCTGCTTGTCCCACTAGAGAAGAATAAAGGCTGAGAATGAATGATATTCTGTAGGTACAATAAGTGGATACTTCAGAGACAAAACTGTAAGGAATTTAAAAGAAATTAGGGTCAAAGAAGGTTCTTTGACATGAGGTTCTTAAACATTAAGTATAATTATCACCTGTGGTGCTTATAATAATGCTGATTACTGGGCGTCATTCCAGGAACATTGATTTAGCAGAGCTGCATGGGCCCTCCACACGGCCTATTTAAGAGTACTTTGAAAGTGAAAGTCACTCAGTCGTGTCTGACTCTTTATGACGCCATGCAGTCCACAGAATTCTTTAGGCCAGAAGACTGGAGTGGGTAGCCTGTTCCCTTCTTCAGGGGATCTTCCCAGCCCAGGGATTCAACCCAGGTCTCCCACATTGCAGGCAGATTCTTTATCAGCTGAGTTACAAGAGAAGCTCAAGATTACTGGAATGGGTAGCCTACCTCTTCTCCAACAGATTTTCCTGACCCAGGAATCGAACCAGGGTCTCCTGCATTGCAGGCAGATTCTTTACCAACTGAGCTATCAGGGAAGCCCTAACAGTGCTTTAGATGACCCTAACGGAGGTGTTTGTAGGCTATACTTTGAAGAGAAATCCGTGAAATTTGGGCTAGGTAGATTGACAAGTGATGAAAATCTCAAATTATAATATCAAATTCAGAAGTTCAAGAATTTTTTTAAGAATAGCATATTTGATATTCCCAGAAGAGATAGTCTACTTTTAAAGTTACATGAAGATAAACAACTATAGAAATTTATATACTATTAAGGATGTATATTATTAATGGTTTTTTCCACTGAGAATCAGGGGAGCAGGTGGCAGACAGAGAAAGGTATGAGGTGTTAAGACAGGGATCTTAGGAATTTATATGTATAAATTACTGCCCTTTAACTTAAACATATATAGCATGTATTAAATTCTACCTTTTTGAGAGAAAGCCATTAGTAGCATCTGAGAATGAGTACAAATTTACTTATTTACTTCATGGGAAACTTTCTTTTGGCACAAATGTTTGTGAGACATATTGAAGGCACATAATCATTTTATGGAATTCTAAATACATTTACACAGTTGCCCTAAAAGTTAATAACCTTAATTTCCAGGTACCACAAGGAATGCAAAAATGCTGGCGCAGAACTCCCCACATTTCCATCCTCAAAGGTATTCCAACATTTCTATGAAATAAGGGTATGTTGCTGATATATGCCCGTCCCTGATGCTTCAGATGGTAAAGAATTTCCCTGCAATTTGAAAGATCCAGGTTTGATCCCTGGGTCAGGAAGATCCAGTGGAGAAGGAAACGGCAACCCACTCCCGTATTCTTGACTGGATAATCCCATGGACAGAGGAGCCTGGTGAGCCACAGTCCATAGGATTGCAAAGAGTCAGACATGACTGAGCAGCTAACATTTTCACTTTCTTTATTTCTCTAAAAGCTATTTGTTAGGCTTGATGAGTCTTTTACACCTTGATAAAGTAAATTCATAAGTTATCTTACAACTATTTCAGTAGTTTGCTACTTTTAAATTTTATTTACTTTTTACTTTCATCTCAGTTTCAAGTTTATAGGTTTCATGACCTTGACATGGAAATAATATTCCTCCAGTCTATGGGAAACTTTTTTGATATTTCTTCACCTATTAACAAAACATGTCTTTGGTTAAAAACACTTTTCTCTAAAAGGGAATTCTTGCCTGTATCAGTTATGTCTTAGACATGACCTTACTCTATTTAGTGTAGAACTCTGAGAAAAGAAATATTTTTTACTTGGAATGTGTAAAGATAAAATATAAAACACAGCAAACTGCTCTTCAGATTACTTAAAAAAATTTTACATCTGAAAACTCAGAACATTATCGCTGATTTGGAACCTTTCTCTCCACAGCTTATTTTTAAGAATTGAGAAGATGTGTTATTTACTGACCACAAACACCTTGATCAAGTAAGTTTTAAGTATTCCCATTAAACGTTTCACAAATGAGCAACCTGAAACTCACATTAAGTGAAGCAACTTGCTGAAGGTCACAAATATTGTAAATAGTTATTAATAATCCAACAAGTCCATTCTGAAGGAGATCAGCCCTGGGATTTCTTTGGAAGGAATGATGCTAAAGCTGAAACTCCAGTACTTTGGCCACCTCATGCGAAGAGTTGACTCACTGGAAAAGACTCTGGTGCTGGGAGTGATTGGGGGCAGGAGGAGAAGGGGACAACCGAGGATACGATGGCTGGATGGCATCACTGACTCGATGGACATGAGTATGAGTGAACTCTGGGAGTTCGTGATGGACAGGGAGGCCTGGCATGCTGTGATTCATGGGGTCACAAAGAGTTGGACACGACTGAGAGACTGAACTGAACTGAACTTTTTAATTGATTGTTATTGCTGGCTCAAAAAGCAGTTTACTTGATTGTCCTAGACATGCTTACGAACCCTTTCTTCAGATAATATTTTTACCACGTAACAATTTTCAGCAAAACAAAGATTGTTAATGCCCTGGTGGTTCAGATGGTAAAGAATTTGCCTGTAATGCAGCAGACCCGGGTTTGATCCCTGGATCTGGAAGATCCCCTGGAGAAGGGATTGGCTACCCATTCCAGTATTCTTGCCTGGGAAATTCCATGGAGAGAAGAATCTGGCAGGCTGACGTTCAGTTCAGTTCAGTTCAGTCGCTCAGTCGTGTCCAATTCTTTGCGACCCCATGAATCGCAGCACGCCAGGCCTCCCTGTTCATCCCCATCTCTTGGAGTTCACTCAGACTCACGTCCATCGAGTCTGTGATGCCATCTAGCCATCTCATCCTTGGTCATCCCCTTCTCCTCCTGCCCCCAATCCCTCCCAGCATCAGAGTCTTTTCCAATGAGTCAACTCTTTGCATGAGGTGGCCAAAGTACTGGAGTTTCAGCTTTAGCATCATTCCTTGGAAAGAAATCCCAGAGTTGATCTCCTTCAGAATGGACTGGTTGGATCTCCTTGCAGTCCAAGGGACTCTCAGGAGTCTTTTCCAACACCACAGTTCAAAAGCATGGGGGTAGTAAATAGTCGGGAGATGACTGACTGAACAACTTTCACTTTTACCAACTATAGTTAGAATTGTTAATGGTTATTACTTTTTATCAAAATCACAAAACACTGCTATTAGTCTCAAAGTACTTGATAAAAATATTATCTGGAGCACTCTATTACAAATTAAGACTTAAAAGACATTTATACAATTATGCCTACCAAGCAGCAACTGCCTGAATTTAGCCTAGGTTAAGGTACAAGATCTACTGGAAGTGTGTGGAAAATCTAGCAAAAAGGAAATCTGAAGTTTAAATATTTAACTCTAGCTATCATGAAGGATAACCACACCAGTTTTAATTCTCAGACTTTTAGTAAGTCTACAAACTACCAGATTTGTTCTATGGGATTCTAATTTAGGATACTACATAAACAACTTTTCTCTAGAGTTCACATAAGTGTATCAGTAAAAAGGAAAATCAAAACTCAGCAAAGTTAGATAAAACATATTGTTATAACCACAAACACCATACAAGTTCTAGAGAAGAAATCAGAAGAAGAATACTGAATTAAGATGGTTAAGTGGTATAAGTTTTACCCGAAAATGACTTCTCTGTCAACAATGCTAAATTTAGAAACTTAAAATGCCAAATAAAATTCCAGAGGTCAAATGAATAGCAAAAATATTAAAAAGTCCTCTTTTATGGGTCAGTTATACAATTCAAATTTAGAAGAACTTTAAAGGATAACTCATTTTGATTTTATATTTTTCATAAATCATAATACATAAAGCTCAGACACTCAATTTCCAGTATCACCAGATTCAATTAAATGTGCTTGTTTAATGTATTGTGGCAAGATACTCCTTGGAGAGATTGTTCTGTGCAGTTCTTAAAGAATCAAAATTCTCAATGACTATTTTATTCGCTAATAAATATTCAATATGTCATTTTGACACAAGAATTTCAGTTATCGAATTCTACCTGCTCAATGCAAAAAAAAAAAAAGGAAAATGAAACAAAAATTGAAAAAAAAAAGCATACTTTCCTACTCAGGGATTTTTAACACAAATGATTATCAGAAAGTACCGCACTTGCCTGAGCTAGTGTGTCATGAATTTGCAGTTCCAGAAAATCTTCCATATGGATTTAGATGAGATTTTCATGCATATGAATTCAACTTATTACCACTAAAAAGAGTACTAGAAAGATGAAATAAGAGTGAACCAAATGGAAGTCTCAAGCTAAGACAGCTCATTTTGTAGTATCAGGTAATGATCTGTCATGTATACCCTTTGGCTTTTCACAAAACACAGCATGAACAGGGATGAAAAGCTAGAATCATAACTGGCAGAGTCACTGTAAAATATATGATGTGTATTTAAATCCTCAGTGGCACTTGTGAATATATATCACTTCTATAAATATTCTTTCAAAAGGATTTTATTCATGTTCATTTAACCATATCAAAATATCCTCATTTGGGTTGTTTTAGTACAAAGCAGTTGTTGAGATCTATATCAAGTAGACCCTAAAAAAGAGAGACTAGTGAATTGTTCCCTATATTAATGTTGAATAAGAGGGCGAGGGCTCAAATAAATACAATTAGAAATGAAAAAGAAGTTACAATGGACACCACTGAAATACAAAGGATCATAGAGACTACAGTAAGCAACTATATGCTAATAAAATGGACAACCTAGCAGAAATGGACAAATTCTCATAAAGGTACAATCTCCTAAGACTAAACCAGGAAGAAATAGAAAACAAAAATATGAACGGGCCCATCATAAACACTGATATTGAAACTGCCATTAAAAAACTCCCAACAGACGAAGTCATAGACCCGATGGCTTCATGGATGAATTCTATCAAACATTTAAAGAAGAATTAACCTATCCTTCTGAAATTCTTTCAGAAAACTGCAGAGAAAGGAACACTCCCCCAAACTCATTCTAGGAGGCCATCATTACCTGATACCAAAGTTGGACAGAGATATCACAAAAAAATAAAATTACAGACCAATATCACTGATGAACATAGATGCAAAACTCCTCAACAAAATACTAGCAAACCAAATGCAACAATACATTAAAAGGATCATACACCGTACACCATGATCAAGTAGGATTTATCCCGGAGATGCAAAGATTTTTCAGTATCTCCAAATCAATCCATGTGAATACCACATCAACAAATTTAAGAATAAAAGCAGTAACAGTAGAGAAAAGGAGCAAGGAAAAACACTTGTATAAGATTCTGTGACTAGCAAATGTACAAGTAGTCCTTGTACAAGCAAGTGACTGACTAGACTATTTGGGACAGGATGAAGAAAACCTGAAGATGAATCCAGGTATGTGGTTAGGGAGAATGGATGAATGTAAGGATGGAAGAAAAAATAAAAGATGGGTGAGGTAGAGGAGTAAGAACAAAATGCATTGATTTTCCAGGCATACAGCATTCAATGGCAACAGTATTTTCACAACATAGCAAAGCACAAGGGGAAAAACCTAATGCTGGTGATCGGTAGGAATGAACTAGCCCCATTGAATACAAACACGTCACGTTGTCTTGGATGGCTACTGCCTTACTTAAGTATCTTTGAAGCATAGTCTGTAGAAGAAAATGTTTTGTGCATGTGTTTGTATGTATGTGTATAGATTTGTCTCTCCACGTGTGCTACATGTAACATTTATATCTGAGCCCATGTAGCTGGTCATTTTTCATGAAACCTAGTGATTACCTATGGGCTTCCCTGGTGGCACAGATGGTAAGGAATCTGCCTGCAATGAGGGAAACCCGGATTTGATCCTTGGGTTGGGACGATCCCTTGGAGAAGGAAATGGCACCACACTCCAGTATTCTTGCATGGAGAATCCCATGGAGAGAGGAGCCTAGCAGGTTATAGTCCATGGGGTCACTAAGAGTCGGACACGTCTGAAGCCACTTAGCAGCAGCAGTGACCTAGATATGATGGATTGATAAGGCAGAGACAGTCTTATACTTTGTGGGTTTGGATAGAATAAAAGTAATTTTATATACAAATATTGAATCATTATGTTGTATATCTAAAACTAACATAATGTAATAAAAAGTCATTCTGTTAGGTAAATTGTTATTAAATCAGTAGCATTAATTATATATTATTAATTTAATATACTTAGGTATATTGTATCTTTCATGAGCTAGAACGTTATATCATGGATTGAGATATGATGAATCTTGTTAGACTTTTGTGTTTACAAAATTTCATTTCTGTGAAAGTGAAATTAAAAGCAACAGGCAGGATTAGTGACAGAAGATTTTTGCTCTCATAAAGCCAATGGAAAAAGAAAACCCATTGCTTCAAAGACAGAGTCATATATAAATACATTACGCTGCTCAGAGTATGAATGGCAGTATTTCAGAGCTTCCACTAGTACGCAAAATTTAGAGACAATGTTTCAACAGTTAAATAATGTTTAAAGTGCGATGTATTTTCAAGCACATTTTTAACTACACACCCATACCTTATACAATAATTTATTACACTGGAGTCAAATGTTAATAATAAAGTTAAGACTTCCTGGATTAATAATCCTATCATGTATACATATTTATGGCTATTAACAATTTTATATTCACTTGCCCCCACCTAAATTTATTGCAACTGATTCCTTTCTCCTGGCAATAACTATTTCTACCTTAGCTTTTAATATCATTATAATATATGAACATGGCAAATATACCTAGTATTACCTAAAAAATATCATTCCACCAAAGCCAACAGAGAATAAAGGACAAGCAAAACGTATTAACTTTTATTCTGGATGTCTTTTAGGCTCCCAAATGATACTAATTTCTTGAAGATGTTAATATACTGCTTTCTTAAATTGAGCCTTTCTGCAGCAATTTACTGAACTGTAAACCTGACATTATCAATGTTTTCTTCTTGGAACCCAATAATAGTCAACACCTTACAAGAGAAAATGTAAACAGAAATTTACTACCTGCTCGTCAGGAATGAAAGTTTTCAAAGTGAGCAAAACAGAGTTGATTTAACACAAGTATCCAAAGGAATGAATTAAGCTTCCCTAGAGGTACTAGCGGTAAAGAACCCTCCTGCCAGTGCAGGAGACATGAAAGATGCTAGTTCCATCCCTGGGTTGGGTAGATCCCCTGGAGAAGGGCATGGCAACCCACTCCAGTATTCTTGGCAGGAGAATTCCATGGACAGAGGCTAAAGTCCATGAGATTCCCACAGAGTTGGACATGACTGAGCAACTGGCGCTAACACAACTTTCAGCTTAACTATTATATTGCTTAATTTTTCATAGGAAAAAAGTAGAAGTATATAATATTCATCTTGATATGATAAAAACATAAATCCATTTCACTGCTATAATTCTTACAATAAACTGCTGTGACATTCAGCAGTGAGATACCATATTTAGATGAAACTTTGAAAATGCTGGCTGTTTACATCTGGTATTCATTCAATCACAGGTCAGAGTACAGCAAGTACAATGCAACTTTTCTAAGTGTATTTTACTAATAGATTTCCAATCAAAGTTCAAAGATCTTATTCTCTCAAACAGAGGGAAAAACAAACTACGGGAACAACTCAATGGTTACTGGCATGCGCCAACTGCATTTACAAAATATTCGTTTTATGTATTCCTAACATATGTGAAATATATCCCCTTGCATTTTCAATGTTCATTAACGAAGTTACTACATAACTTAACAAAGGCACTCTGGATTTAATACAATGCTACATAATTAGAGTAGTATAAAACATTTTTAAAAGAATGTATACAAAAAGATTTATAAAATGCAATAAATGTTTTTTTCAAAAACTGCTTTCCTAATTGCTTTTTGAGGGTAGAAGAAAATCCCAAACAAAAAACACACTTAGAAAAATTACATCACAAAGAGTCCCAGTCCCATTAGATGATTATTTAAAATCTAAAGTACATTATTATTTTTTCATTTAATTATAATTTCTAGAAAGCAT
>SJYC01118096.1:0-10587 GCA_006408675.1 Madoqua kirkii | reverse complement strand
TTCCGATAGGAAAGTCCACACTGGAGAAAAGCCTTAGGAGGGCAGTGAGCGTGGGGAAGCTCTCACTGCCAGCTCCGGCCTCCAGGATCAACGGAGTCCACAGTGGAGCAGGGCCTCAGAGCGCAGCGAAGGCGGGAAATCTTTCACTAATCAATCCAGCCTTTTCGATCATCAGAGGATTCACACTGCAGCCAGGCCTCCTGAGTGCAGTGCGTGTGGGAAAGCTTCCACCAGCAGATCAGGTCTCTCGGGTCATCAGAGAGCTCACACTGGAGAAAGGGCCGTATGAGCGCAGCTGAGGAGGACAGCGCTGGCGCTGGCGGGGCCCGGGGTGCTACAGCGTGGAGGGCACGGGGCGGTCACCCCGCAGCAGGTGGCCCATTTCTAGGGAGGAATTTGAGGCGCGGGAGGGTGCATCTTCTAACTACCATCTCCCAGCGATGGACAGGCATTTGGGATTCAGGGTCAGCTTGCCAATTTCAGGACAAGGGGCGTCTGGTCACTGTAATCCTCTTTCCCTTCCAAGCCAGCTTTGGGAGCTCAAAGGACACCTGGCCCACCCTCTGCCCCTGCCCTCCCCGCCCCTCCTCAGGAGTCCTGCTCACACACTGCAGCCCACGCTCAGCGGTCGCGACAGTCCACCGGGAAGCAACGCTGATGGTTTCCTGTTTCAGGACAAGGGGCGTCTGGTCACTGTAATCCTCTTTCCCTTCCAAGCCAGCTTTGGGAGCTCAAAGGACACCTGGCCCACCCTCTGCCCCTGCCCTCCCCGCCCCTCCTCAGGAGTCCTGCTCACACACTGCAGCCCACGCTCAGCGGTCGCGACAGTCCACCGGGAAGCAACGCTGATGGTTTCCTGTGAACGAGCCCATTGTCTCCCTGGTAACGCTCTGTCACCCCCATGCCAGGCACTGCTCTGGTTTAGGGCAGCCAAGAGTGGAGAGGAGACTTGCATGATGCTGTGTGACATCACTTGGTGCAGCTGACAGGCACGTGAGCGAGTGCACCTGCAGAACAGGGACACACTCAGCTTCAGGGGCCTCGCTGCAGGCTCGCTGACCAAGAGCCTGCCAGCGCAGGAGACGGCCTACGAGCCTGGGTCGGCACGACCCCCTGGAGGAGGAAGAGGCAGCCCACTCCAGTGCTCTTGCCTGGAGGATCCCGCGGACAGGGGAGCCTGGCGGGCTAGGGTCCGTGGGGTCACGAAGAGATGGACACCACTGAGCGGCCACAGAGAAGACACTGACGGTTCTGGACAAATCTGCCCGAAACACTATGCGTTCCTCTGAGCCAACGCCGAATGGGCTCTTCACTGCAGGGCTGCTCGATGCTGTTACGCTCACGACCATCCTTTCCGTCCGGTGTCCTGGGTTCTGGTATTGAGCTACTCCAGTTATCCTTGTCTTGGCTCATTCCGTCATCCCTTCAAATCCATCCCCTCAACTGCTAAAGCCACTTCGTCTTTTCCTTACTCCATGTTCTAGATCAGGAATTTGAGGTACTGCTCTCTCCAGATCAGGTCCTGGGTCTGTGACGGTGCCGGAGTCCGTTTTCCGTCTATTGTATCGCCTCAGCATCGAGCGAGGTTTTACTGAGTTCGTATCCTCTCTAGTGGCTCTGTGTCAGGAAGCGGGCCTGGAAGTTTTCTCTTCCGTAGACTGCGTCTTCCTCCAGACTGGGCTCTTTGATATTCTGTGCAGGATCTTATGCATTTTGCTTGTTATAGACTCGCGTAGCTGCGTGCCATTTCCCTCATCTTGCACGTTCTTATGATGGTACCCACCTGCCCAGAACTTCTGTTTGCTCTGCTATTGTGTGGATAATTCTCCTTGACATTCTTCCCAAGACTCAGTTCATGTTACATTTCGTGTGGCCTGAGGGCACGCGGTGTGGATGGGGTCAGTGCAGAGCCAGCTGGAGCTGCCAGCAGCCCTTGTCAGGGCACAGGCTCCCTCCTGAGCGTTCACCTGGGGACTCGACTCTGAAACGCCCTCCCTCCCTCCTGGGGGCTCTGAGCTGTCTCTCTGAGACGCTGGCCTCTCTGCAGCCAGGGGGTGAAGCCTAACGTTTCCCCGCTTGTAAGGTTTCCATCCTCTCCTCCCCAGGTCTTCCTAGCTACCACTCCATCCATTTTCCTTCCAATTGGAGGATGTTTGTGAAATTTTCTATGCTGCTTTCTGTGGGAGGAGGTGAAGCGGAGGATATTCGTCAGTTTCAAGTGCCTCTAGGGGGATTTCAGTAAAACATTTTACTGAACCATTTGACACATCAGAGTCAAGCATAGATTGATGAGAAGAAAGACTCCACAACGGGGAGCTGGGGACTGCAGCCAGCTAAGGACAAGATGACAAAATACCAAAAGCGGAAAGGACAGAGCCTGGCTGTATGGCCAGATACTGGATACAAAATGTAAAAAACGGCCAGTAAAAGATCCACGGAGTCTGTTTCTCATCTGATGTACTGGGTTGCAATACTGACTGCTTACTGTAAGGCTTCAAAATTCCAGTCAGACGGGCTTGACACACAGCCTTGAATCAGTGGTACCTGGAAGAACGACGATCTTCTGCTGGTGTCACGAAAGTGAAAGTCACCTAGTCGTGTCCAGCCCTTTGCGACCCCATGGACTACGCAGTCCATGGGATTCTCCAGGCCAGAATACTGGGGTGGGGCGCTGTTCCCTTCTCCAGGAGATCTTCCCAAGCCAGGGATCGGACCCAGGTCTCCCACATTGCAAGGGGATTCTTTACCAGCTGAGCCACCAGGGAAGCCCAAGAATACTGGAGTGGGTAGCCTATCCCTTCTCCAGTGAGCCTCCTGACCCAGGAATTGAACTGGGGTCTCCTGCATTGTAGGCAGATTCATTACCAACTGGGATATCAGGGAAGCTGTGGTATTCTGGGGAGTGTCCAAGAAAAAGAAACCAGCAGTGAAAAGGGAAGCGAAGTCTAGAACACAGATCAGAAAATCGGTGGACGTCTTAAAGGCAGGAAGGATCAAGAGAATTAGTCCCCCCAGTAAACCATGAAAATGTCGGCTGGGGAAAACAGGTTTCCAGTTTTCTTACCAGCCACAGGAAGACGGGGGGGCATCACCAGGCATACAGTACCGACCGCTGTACTGGCTGTGCAGACACAGCCCGCTGTCACCTGCACCGACACAGAGCACAAACGTTCAGAAACAAAAGTTACAGGTTTTCCTTGAAACAGTCTGCATCACACCCACGTTTTCTTTGTCTTGACACGTGGAATTGTTATTATGGGGCTTGCTAAATTATTCATGGAATCTACATCAGAAGCCTTCTGAAGACCTTTCATCTGTAAATATTAGATAAAACTATTATTCATTGGGGATTTTTGCATTTTTTAATTGAAGTAAAATTTACATACAGTGAACTGCACAGATCTCAGAACGCAATTCAATACATGTCAAAAAATACCTCCACCCACGTAGCCAACATTCGAGATACAGAACCTCTCTAGAAGCCCCAGAAAGTCCCCCTGGCCCCTCTTCTGCTCCTCTCCCCCATTCCAAGCAGCTAGTGCTCTGAGTTCTATTGCGGATTATTCTGCCTGGTTTGGACTTCCTGTGGGAGGGATCACACAGCGCAGGCCCTCCTGCGCCTGGCCTCCTGGGCTCGTCGCTCTCCCCGCTGCTGTGGCATCACCAGTCCGTGCTTCTTCACCGCTGATCAGTATCCTCCTGCACGGATGCGCTGCAGGCTGTCTGTTCTCTTACTGCTAGACATTTATACCATCTCCAGGTTTGAACCATTCTTTTCTGTGTCTTCTTGTGAACAAACATTTTCGTTTCACTTGGGTAGAGCTCAGAGGTGGAGTTTCTGGCAGGTGTGTGCTCACCTTCGTAGGAAAACACCAGCTTTCCGCAGTGGCTGTGTGCTGTGCGCTCCCGCCAGCGATGGGGCCCGTTCTGGCTGCTCCTCGCCTCTGCCGCCGCCTGGTGCTGTCCTAAAATCCGCCGTTCTGATGGTAGCAACAGGGCCTCATTTGGTTTGAACAGCAGTTATCGGACGAAGAAGATGTGAGCATCTCTTCACGTGCTTGTTGGCTATTTGAATCCTTCTTTTTGAAGTATCTGCCAGCAACATTTGATGAAAAATCAACTGGCTATGTACCAGTCGATTTCTGGATTCCCCGTTCTCTTCCAGTGACCCCCTGGTCCATGCTTATGGCCCTGGAATGCTGTCTTTCGATCTCTTTAGCTCTGTGGTAAGCTACGAAACCATCCTGCGCGAGTCCTCAGCTTTGCTGAGTTCTTTCAAGATTGTTTTGACTCCTCTATAATCTCTGTGCTTCATATAAGCTTAAGAATTTATCGATTTTTGCCAAGGGTCTGCTGTACTTTTGATTAGGATCACATTAAATCTGTAGGTTAACTGGGGGGATTTTGCATCTCAGCTGAATCAAGTCCTCGCGTTTCTAAGTTGGGAATATTTCTCCATTCAGATCTTTAATTTCTCCTTGCAATGTTTTATATGCAAATACATTTCACGTACATATAAAATGTGAATGCTTTTATGCAAATAGTTGAGGAAACTATATTTGCACGATTCCTAAACGCGTCTGGCGTTCTCAGTGGACTGATGGGGAGAGCACAGAGTCAGCGCTGCGTGGAGAAGAGCAGCTGGGCGCCCGGGGCCCCCAGTTCTATGAAGTCGGTGACTTGACTTTGAAGCAGTAGCGACTCCTCCAGCTTCCTGGTGGTTCAGTGGGAGAGAGCCCGCCCGCCAGTGCAGCAGACTCAGGAGACCGGGCTTCGATCCCTGCGTGGGAAGATCCCCCGGAGGAGGCAGTGGCAACCCCAGGGACAGAGGAGCCGGGTGGGCGGCAGTCCAGGCGGGCGCACACCTGCGTGACACAGCAACTTTCGGGGGAAGACAGAACGATGCTGGAGACCAGAGTTTAGCCTGCCCGCCGTCCCGGGGGAAGCGCGCTGCCCACCCCCACGCTCCGCGGTTGCGCCGACACTCGTCGCCCGCTCTGCTCGGGACTCTCTCCTTTCTGCCTGTCAGAGGGGCGCCCTGCCCCCAGCCGGCCTCCACCCTGGAGCCGGGCGCTGCTCACCTCCTCGCTGGACCACTGTAATAACATCCTAACTGGTCTTTGCACCCCAGGTCTTCAGCTGCCAATTCAACCCACATGCTGGACTCCAAAATTACTTCTAAAAGCATACACCTACGTGTGTAATATATACTTGTTATTTCTGCTAAACAAGATGTTTCTTACACATGCTTCTCTTTCATACGGGGTATGGAAGAATATAATCTCCATACATCCATGGTAGTTCTGTTAAGTTAGAGGTTATTAATTACCCAGTAAATAAAAGAATATGCTTTGACTAGTTTGCTTGAGACATCTGAATCACCACTCATTTTTCTCAGCTACAAAATGATCGCATTTGAAAGAAAATATGGCAGAAAGACAGAATACACCTCCTGCCTCCGTGAAGAACATTAACTTCCCACCAGACCAAGCCTCCAGACTGCAGAAGGAGCCACCAGCAAATTGAGTCTCCGTGATGGATGATCTGAGTCGAATCTTCCTGCCTGTGACATCAATCCTAATTTAAAATGTGATTAGCAATGATGTAAATAAAATCCGCACTTCCTGGAAGCTGTGCTGGCAAAGATGAATAGCTGGCCATCATATCAACGACCCCAAGAGAAGAGTCCAGTGTGATTTGCCAAGTATAAATCAGCAAGAGGAAACCTCTCCTGGATAGAAGTCCAGCTTTGTGCCTCCAAGGGGTTCATCCACTTTACTTCCAAGCCGTTCTATAAACCTGACATAATCATGTCAAGGGGAAAAAAGGGCAAAACAGAGGGCGTGGTGCGCTGCCTCGTCTCTGCTTGCCAAATTGGAAGGGAGAAAGCGGCCCATTGTGCGGCTCCGCCGGCCGGCGCGTTCCGCCAGTTCCAACGGGCAGAACAGCCTCCGTCACGCGCTGCATTGCAATTGCGCCTCGCCGCCTCTCCCAGCTCACCGTAACATCATTACGCTCCATTTTTTCCCGGCCAGGGGCAGCTATTTTCTCTCACCCAGGACAACAGCTTCAGGGCCCGGCCTTGATGCCTCCTCAACACGGTGAAATGTGTTTGCTTTTTGTTTCAGGCTTGGCGATCCCCATTTTCACAGTCCTGCTTGACAGATTTTCTTGCTGCCAAAAAACACAAATGCATTCAGCCCCGAAACGTCCATGGGGCTGAGCAGAGGAGCTCCCAGGGTACTCAGCATTCATCTGTACTGTAATTTACCCCCGAGCCAAGTTGTTCTGGGACCGTGCTGAGGAGACGCACGCCTTCATTCTTTTTATAGCCTCATAATTGCCCAAGGAGGGCTGCCTTTGTGTCCAACCCATCGGCACATTTTTATTCCTCTTTCTATTTGTGTCTACTCGTGTATACACGCATCAACGTTTTCTGGGCCAAAATCTTGTCAATAAAAATGCTCTGCTTTCATGGCGAACATTCTAAGATCTCGTGTGAATAGTTACACTAGCTAATGGCTTTTCTGAACACTACTCAGGGACAGACCAGTTTCTCAGGGCTTTTGGTAAAAAAAAATAAAAAAGGCTAATCTCATCTGCATGCCGGTCACAAGGTGGTACCGCTAGGATTCTCCCTTTCCAGGGTGAGGAGGAAAAAGTTGAGAAAACCTGAGAAAGTTGCCGCCGCCGACGTGGCGGAGCTGGAGTTAAGCTCAGGCCACCAGAGCCCGGGCCCCTGCCTTGCCCTCCTGCCTCCCACGGGGGTCACGACCAGCTCCCAGCACCCAGGGGGCTCAGATCCTCCTTGCAGCCCTGCCAGGAGGCGGTGCGGGCTCCTGGCTCACGGAGCAGACGATGGACGTTAGACGCCTGACGCACAGTCGGGACTGGCTGACACGCGGGGCCCTTGTTGAGATTTCTCGTCCTGACTATGCGGATTTTTAAACTGCTCTGGCCTTGATCAAAGACCATATGTGTGTCTGAGCACCAGCAGTTCTTCGTCCGTGAGGTTCAGGTGGAACAGGAAATGCAGAGGCTCGCAAGCCGCTGGTCAAAGGAGGCCACACAGGAGGCCTGGCCGCGCTGGAGAGGCACCCGTGGGAGACGGAGGTGGGGGTGCCCACGGCCTGGCTGCTTGGCCGCCCACACGCCAGGCATGCGGCAAGTGGGGCTTCCAGGCAGCCCAGCCAGTCACCTGCCGCCTCGACCTCACGAGAGACCCCAAGCAAGGACTGCCCGCTGCCTCAGACAAAGCCCAGACTCACGGGCACAGCGGACGGGGGCTCCTTTTCAGACTGGTCTGTCACTGCGAGAAACAGCTCCAGAGGACAGCGGGGGACATCCTGGCGGCTCACATCTGCACCAGATGTTTGCAGGCGGACCCGCCGTCGCGACGAGCTCGCTGCCTCTCCCGCGCACGCGGGCGCCTGTCGGATTTCATCCCTCGGCCGGGACTGCCACGATTACTTTGGAAACCTTTCACCGTTGTTCTGAAGTCTGCTTTATCTGATATTAGTTCAGCCGCCCTTGCTTTCTTTTGATTAATTTTTGCGTGGTATGCTTTTCCACGCTTTAATTACTTTTAACCTACATACATCCTTATAGTCAAAGTGAAGTTCTTATATACAATATACAGTTGGGTGTGTATTTATCTACTCTGTCAGCCTCTGTTAGTTTCCGTATTTAGACCATTTCCATTTGGTATAATCTTGGTACATCATCGATTCAGCCTGGAATTGGGGCATAGAAATGTTTTCTGTTGGTTTCCTCTCCATTTTTTATCTTCTTTTTCCTGACTTACTGATGTTTTAGATGTGTATAAGAGACAGGTCTTGGCCAGGCGACGGGCAGCACGGCGCCTGTGCAGGGGGAGTCGTGGGCCGTGCGCAGCGGCTTCCGCAGGGACGTGGGCCCATCTGGGGGTCCAGCCCCTGGGGGCCTGGAGGGAAGCAGGGGCCACACGGGACCCGTGTCCCCACCAAGGTCACCGAGGTCTCGGGGGAGCTGAACCCGTCTCTTGCTTCTCATACGTCCATGGTTTTCTCTTCTGTTCTCCTCGATATTTAACGAGGTCTTTTTGAAAACTCCAGCCTACTTTGGGATATGCTGCAAGAAGTCAGAGGTGGTGCAGCTTTGAAAGGGGAGGGCTGGGAGTCTGCGGGGCAGGTAGCTGCTCCCGCGTCCCCGCAGCACCGGCCACAGACCAAAGTGTAGAGACGCGTCTCTACCCACAGGCCACTGGTGACAGGTGCAGTGTGCACTGCGGACTGTGCGCGCATCCAGCCCAGCCTCAGAAAGCAGCAGGGCTCTGGCCCCTGCGACGGCGTGGGTGACGCAGGAGACACAGTGCTGAAGCGGTAAGCCAGACGCCAGGACGAATGCTGCAGGATTCCACTCACACGGACAGCTCAGAACAGGCGACGTCACGGAGGCTGGGGGGCGGGGAGGGGAGTCAGTGTCTGACGGAACCAGACGCCATCCGGGAAGATGAGAAGGTTCTGGAGATGATGGAGGTGATGACTGGACAACGCTGGGAACGTGTGTGATGCCACTGACCTGGAGACAAGAGTGAGTCCTGTGGTGTGTGTATTTAGCACAGTGAAAAGGAGATCAATACACCGTCCCACGCAACACGAGGAGGACTGTCACGGGGACAGGAAGAGGGCCACGTGCCCCAGTCCCCATCCTCCACACATAGCTCTCCAACCACTGCTAAAACCAGACGTCTTGGTCTCATAGGAAAAGAATCCCTTCACTAATTATGATAAAACAACAATGAGAAAAACAGCAGACACGTCAGGAGCCCTCGCCAACACCACTCACTGTTCCGAACACATGTATTAACACATTTGGTCACAACCACAACCTCAGGAAGAAGTGCGAATGTTTAGCTGTGTGTACACACACCTATACCGGACTCACAAAGAGAGACAACGGAGGCTGAGTGACTCGCCCAGAGTCACAGAGCCGGTAGCACCCGCAGCTGGTCCCGACCGAGTCGGGGCCACCATGGCTGGGAGCCTCCCACAGCTGGGGGCACAGCCCAAGCAGCTGCCGGCACAGGGAGCTGGCACAGAAGCCAGGGCCCCGGGGGCTCCAGCCAGAGACCAGCACAGTTACTGTTCCGAACACATGTATTAACACATTTGGTCACAACCACAACCTCAGGAAGAAGTGCGAATGTTTAGCTGTGTGTACACACACCTATACCGGACTCACAAAGAGAGACAACGGAGGCTGAGCGACTCGCCCAGAGTCACAGAGCCGGTAGCACCCGCAGCTGGTCCCGACCGAGTCGGGGCCACCGTGGCTGGGAGCCTCCCACAGCTGGGGGCACAGCCCAAGCGGCTGCCGGCACAGGGAGCTGGTGCCCCACAGAAGCCAGGGCCCCGGGGGCTCCAGCCAGAGACCAGCACAGTCGGGCTCAGCAAGAGGAAGAGACCACGACGCAGCCATTGACTCCGCTGGAAGCAGACGGTCAAACTCAGAACCTGTTCATTTTCATTTTTGCTGCAATTCACCAGAAAGGATGTGCTGGCCATTTGCCAGCAGCTTGACGCAGAGACGCTCTCCAGTGCTGCTCCCTGCAGGTCCCTGACCCCCGCCGGGCCCCTGGACTGGGGCGGACACGGTGGGCTCCAAGCACCACTCCCGCCCGCCTCGCAGGCCTGGCCTCTCTCGGAAGCCTGCCTCCAGCCTCATCCGGGTCCCACAGGGGCCCACCTGTGCCCTGTGCCCGAGCCAGGCGGGCCTGGCGTTCCCCGGTTGCGGCAAGGGGGCAGGAAGGGCCCCGCGACCGTCCATCTCCTCGCCACCCCCTCCCCTGCGGGGCACAGGGACGGAGCCAGACCCACAGCACAAGGGGGCGGTGGCTGCCGTGGGCCAGTGGGAAGATGTCCCAGACGAGACGCCCGCTCCCCTCTGAGTATTGGTGGGACCAGCACACGCAGGGAAGCCCGACAGCAACGCGAGGGCGGAGCCAGGCCCCTCCAGCGGCTGCTCCGTCGCACAGTCGTGCTGACGCTCTGCGACCCCAAGGACAGCAGCCCGCCAGGGTCCTCTGTCTACAGGACTCTCCTGGCAAGAGCACTGGAGTGGGCTGCCATGCCCGCCTCCAGGGGATCTTTCCAGCCCGGGATCGAACCCACATTCTCCTGCACTGGCGGGAGAATTCTCTACCGCTAGCGCCCCCTGGGAGCACACACCGCAGCTGAAAGCACGAGCGAAGCTCCCTCCTGCTGCGTCGCCAAGTGCACAGACTCAGGCCTGGCGGTTTCACACGCAGTGTGTGACGGAAATTCTCAGAAAGGTAACAGAAACACTTGAGACTGGAACGACTGATTATAAGTATCACAGTATGGGCCAACAGACACAGAAGATATTAGGAAGAGGTGGCAAGAATACACAGAACTGTACATAAAAGATCTCAGTGACCCAGAAAACCTCGATAGTGATCACTCACCTAGAGCCAGACATCTTGGAGTGTGAAGTCACGTGGGCCTCAGGAAGCATCACTACGAACAAAGCTAGTGGAGATGTTCCAGCTGAGCTGTTTCAAATCCCGGAAGATGATGCTGTGAAAGT
>SJYC01118095.1:0-19747 GCA_006408675.1 Madoqua kirkii | reverse complement strand
TCAATATTCTATGATAAACCATAATGGAAAAGAATATAAAAAAGAATGTGTGTGTGTATATATATATATATATATATACACACACACCACACTCATATATAACAGTCACTTTGTTGTACAGCAGAAATTAACATACATTATAAATCAAGTATGCATGCTAAGTCGCTTCAGTCATCTTCGACTCTTTGCGACCGTATGGACTGTAGCCCACCAGGCTCCTCTTTCAGTTGGATTCTCCAGGCAAGAATACTGGAGTGGGTATTCACTCCCTTCTCCAGGGGAGCTTCCCAACCCAGGGATCAAACCTACGTCTCTTATGTCTCTTATGTCTCCTGCCTTGGCAGACGGGTTCTTTACCAATATTGCCATTTGCAAAGGCCAACAATACTTCATTTTAAAACAAAGTTATGTTTTCTTACCTCACCCACAGAACTGTAAGCTCTTCAAAAGCAAAGAGGGCATCTTCGTCATCTGGGTTCCCTATAGTGGGAATTTGCCTTGAACTTTGCACATCAGAGACACTAGATAAGTAATTACTTATTCAACAAATCAATCTGCTCTTTTTGTCAGCTACAACTTAAGTCAGTGATTCTCATCCTTTTTCTATTTTTGTGAAGTGAAATGAAAGGCAGTCTCGTTCCCTTCCACAGTGAAAAAAATCATTGAGTGAAATTGTTTGTAACTCCAGTTGCATGTGTGCTCAGTCGCGCCTGACTTTGCAACCCCATGCCCTGTAGCCTGCAGGCTCCTCTGTCAATGGGATTTTTCCAAGCAAGAATACTGGAGTTGGTTGCCATTTCCTACTCCAGGGGATCTTCCCCACCAAGGGATCAAACCTGCATCTCTTGTCTCCTGCATTGGCAGGCAGGTTCTTTAGCACTGTGCCACTTGGGAAGCCCCTTATAAATCCAAGTGAACAGATAAAATCTCTAGCCCCCCTCACAGGCTCACATTTGTAGTCTGTAAAAGTTCCTGCCCCTTTTTTGTTTCTCTCTTTATGTAAGAAAAATAAAACAAAGTTTTATGAAAAGGTAAATACAAAAAAAAGGAAGATATGTTTAATTGAGATTGCCCTACAAAACAAAGACTCAAGCAGCTCTAATGACAATGATCATTTGCGAGCTACACCCTAATAATACCAACCATTATTGATCATTTATTATTGGAAGAAAGTTATCTCACTTAATCCTTATTACAACCCGTTTTATAACTAGTAAAACTTTACATCAGTTCATAAGGAGCTAACTTAAGTTTATAAGAGATCTGAATCCCTAAGACTGATACTGGAACCAGTGACCTTGACTATGCAATACCTGAGCATTTGTATTGTTCAACTAATATGCATATGGATTTTAAAAAGTGATTACAGGTTTTTCTATTAGATCTTAGTTTGGGTGATATAAATTTCTATTATTTTTCTGTTGATGAATCGTGATACAATGGTATTGTGAGTAATAGTTACATAATCACAATAGTAAAAGATGTTTGTCAATTTTCACAATCAATAGCCAGGAAAAAAAGACAAATAATTGCAATTGCAAGCCATTATGGGAACATGATTAACCTAACAATATAAAAAAATAACATACAATTTGTGGGAGTGGGTAAAGCAGAGTGATATGGTAAGTGGAGGTACATACATGCACATGTTTTCATCCACCCAGTCAGTCTATGTCTTTCAGTTGGTGCATTTAATCTGTTTACATTTAAGGTAATCATTGATATGTATAATCCTATTACCATTTTCTTAATGTTTTGGGTTTATTTTCTGTAGGTCTTTCCCTTCTCTTGTGTTCCCTGCCTAGAGAAGTGCCTTTAGCATTTGATGTAAAGCTAATTTGGTGGTGTTGAATTCTCTCAACTTTTGCTTGTCTGAAAAGCTTTTGATATCTCCATCAAATCTGAGGGAAAGTCTTGCTGTGTGGGATATTCTTGGTAGTAAGTTCTTACCTTTCATCACTTTAAATATATCATGCCATTCCCTTCTGGCTTGTAGAGTTTCTGTTGAGAAATCAGCTGATAGCCTGATGGGAGTTCCCTTGTGTGTTATTTGTTGTTTTTCCCTCATTGCTTTTAATATTTCATCTCTGTCTTTAATTTTCGTCAGTTTGATTACTATGTGTCTTGGTGTGTTTCTTCTTGGGTTTATCCTTCCTGGGACTCTCTGTACTTCCAGGACTTGATTAACTATTTCCTTTCCCATGTTTGGGAAGTTTTCAGCTGTTATCTCTTCAAATATTTTCTCAGGTCCTTTCTCTCTTTCTTCTCCTTCTGGGACCCCTATAATGCTAATGTTGGTGTGTTTAATGTTGTCCCAGAGGTCTCTTAGGCTGTCTTCATTTCTTTTCATTCATTTTTCTATATTCTGTTTTATGGCAGTGACTTCCACCATTCTGTCATCCAGGTCATTTAATCATTCTTCTGCCTCAGTTCTATTCTTGATTCCTTCTAGTATATTATTCACCTCTGTTTGTTTGTTCTTTAGTTCTTCTAGGTCTTTGTAAACATTTCTTGCATCTTCTCAATCTTGCTTCCATAGTCTCCCTGAGATCCTGGATTATCTTCACTATCATTATTCTGAATTCTTTTTCTAGAAGATTGCCTATCTCCTCTCCATTTAGGTTCCCCTCTCTCCTGGGATTTTATCTTGTCCCTTCATCTGGGACATAATTATCTGCTTTTACATCATGATTAACTTTCTGTACTTTGGTTTTTGTTTTAGCTGCTGTGAGACAGTACTTTTTCTTGCTTATTCTATCTGCTCTCTGATGGATAAGGCTAAGAAGCTTGTGTAAGCTTCTTGATGGGAGGGACTGGTGATGGGAAAAACTGGGTCTTGCTCTGGTGAGAAGGGCCTTGCTCAGTAAAGCTTTAATCCAATTATCTGCTGATGAGTGGGGTTTCATTCCCTCTCTGGCAGTTGTTTGGCCTGAGGCAACCCAGCCCTGGAGAGTCTACAGGCTCTACAGGTTAATGGCGAACTCCAAGATGATTTACACCAAGGGGGACCTTCCAGTGCCCCTGTCCCTGTGGTAAGCCCCTGCCAACCCACTCCTCCACAGGAGGCCTTCCAACACTAGCAGGTAGTTTTGGTTCAGTCTCCTGTGGTGTCACTGCCCTTCTCCTCCGGGTCTTGGTGCATGCAAAATTCTGTTTGTGCCCTCTAAGCCTGGGATCTCTGTTTCCCTCAGTCCTTTGGAAGACTTATAATCAAATCCCACTGGCCTTCCCAGTCCATTTGTCAGATTTCCAGGCTGGGAAGCCTTGCATGGGGTTCAGAATCTTCACAACAGTGGGAGAATTTCTTTGGTATTATTGTTCTCCAGTCTGTGGGTCATCCACCAGCAGGTATGGGATTTGATTTTATCATGATTGCACCCCTCTTACCATCTCACTGTGGCTTCTTCTGTTTTTGGACTTAGGGTATCTTTTTTGTTGTTGGTTCCAGCATCCTCCTGTCGATGGTTGTTCAATAGCTACTTTCAATTTTAATGCTCTTGCAGGAAGAGATGAGTTCATGTCCTACTCTGCCATCTTGTACTGGAAGCCACCATGGGTCTTCTTGTAGCTCTATGTTTAGGCTATATTTAATAAGAAAGCTCCCAAAGCAGGGCTACACCATGTTTTAAAAATCTGCTGTTTTTGGCAAAAGAGCTGTCACTGGTTTTCTTCCCATCACACACTTTTTAAAACTCAAGCTTGAGTGTCCCAAGACCTGGGACAAAGAGAAAACTAAGTGGTAGAAACTGCAACTAATGTTCTATTCAGTTTTACCTTTCTCATGCTCTCTGTCCAACTTTGTCAGCTTCCATTCTGTTTTTCCTTATGCTGAATTATTTCCCAGAAGTCTCAATCCCTCATCTAAATAGATCAGTATTTATTTATTATTTAGTTTTAGTCTGAAAACACTAATCCACCACTCCTTTAGACATGTCTGAATTCTGTGCTAAACAGTAAGTGCTTAAATTGAGACCCTCTGTTCCATTTCATAACTGACACAACTTCCATTCAGTCATTCATATCTTATTTACTAATCTGCTCTTATGTGTCAGGCTCTACTCTAGATACTAAGGATATAGAAGTGAACACAGTGTAATCTTTGCTGACATGGAGAGTCTGTCTTGAGAGGTACAGACAACAAATAAGATAGAATTTGTTATTTAATTAATTGCAAGTGTGTTCTATAGGAAAAGCATAGGCTGTAGTAACAAGATTTGATAGGGTGATACAACCAACATTAAGGCAGCAGGAAATCTTACTTGAGGAAATGATACTTCTGCTGCATTCTAGAGGTTGTGGAGGAGGTTGAGACATATAGATGAGATTTTTCATACAGAGGGAGCAACAGTCATCATTCAATCATTCATTCTTCCCTTCCTTTGTTCAATAAATAATTATTGCAGACTCACAGACAAAGAGGACAGACTTGTGGTTGCCAAAGGGGGTGGGGAAGGATGGATTGGGATTTGGGGGTTAGAAGATACAAACTATTATTCACTGGATGGATAAACAAGGTCCTACTGTATAGCAGAGGGAACTATATTCAATATCCTATGATAAGCCATAATGGAAAGGAATGTATACATAAATTGAATCACTTTGCTGTACAACAGAAACTAACACAGCATTATAAATCAAATGTGTCAATAAAAAATAAGTAAAGGTAACTATCATACACAAAAAATAATTATTGAACATCTATATATATATATCAGGCAAGATGTTCCAGGTGCTGGGATACAACAGTGAAATCAAACAAACAAACTTCATTCTCATATTGCTTACAGTCTAAAGAGAGAGGGGCCAAAGAACTCAATAAATATGTAAAACAATTAGTATTAGTAAGTGCTATGGAGGTAAAAAAAAAAACAAGGCATGATAAGGAGTGCTCATGATAGGTATTGGGGTGGAGGGCAGAGTACAGCTTACAAAGATCAAAGGTAGGGAAGCCCCTACAGAAACTGAAAGTAGACAAGAATGGCTGTGAGGCCAAGAGTGGATGCTTCTACTGCTCTTACTAATACTATCTTCTATTTATATATCACTTTGTTTTCATGTACATCATTTCACACACTGCCCAGTCTTGCCCAGTCCTAGGCAACACAGCACAGTTGACCCTTCTTCACCAAGAGCTTTGATTCAGTGTGTTGTGGGGACAGTTTCCATGGAAACATGCTGTTAACTTTATAATGAAAGTCAATAGAGAATTAGAATTTTCTTTACATAAGTGTGTTTTAACCAACTTTGCTGGGTTATAAGTGTGTTTGTAGAAATTAATATTTTAGAGTTTTACATTCTAGCTGATTAGGCCAGACAAAAGTGAAAGCATGTTGGCAGGATGACCAAATGTGCAAAGAAAGAGAATTCTGATTCCTGGAGGAAGACAATATTCAATGACTTCTGCAAAGCAGGAAGTGGTAGATCTAGCTTTCATAGAAGATGATAGATATGTAGGTGAATGTTCAGAGTCATATCTCCTCTAACAAGTAGGCTCAAAGTCCATCAGCATGTCTGTAGAGAATGAGTCTATATTGCATTTCCAGAATGAGTTCCTGGCACACCTGACACATTGCATGGCATTCAATGAAAAGCACTGAGAAACAGTGCAAGTATTTGGGTTTAAAGTGGAGGAGAAGAGGGACACATTAAAGCTACTGAGAAAACACCTTTTAGTCTGGACTCTGTCATTTACTACCTATAGGAGTCTGAAGAGGCCTGAGAGTCAGTTTTCTTAACTGTAAAATGAGAATGGAATACACGTTTCACAGGATGCCATGAGAAATAAATGAGATGGTAAGTGTAGAAAGTATTTTAGGATATCAATAGGTAATTTTTTTGAGATCTTAGTATCTACCAGAAACAATTTTAAGCATTTGACATAAATCAACTCAATTAATCCTCAAACAACCCTAGGAAATTCGTACTATTTTTATTCCTCTCACTTTTGAAATGGGGAAACTAGGGCTCTGAAATTTTAGGTTACACAATAACCAGGTTTAAAACTCCAGAGACCATGCTTCTACCTCTTATATTGTACTTCCTAGGTAGCACTTCAAAGGGTGACAGAGTTAATTCTCAGAGAGAAGATGTAAAATCCAGCTGGTAATGGCAGAAATAGGATTCAAACCTTGATTTGTCTCTGAAGTCTGTGTTTTCCCTATGCAGCCTCCTGAGAGCACATAATAATAGTAGCTATCATTTGTTGACCTCCTATTTACCAAACACTTTATGTATAGCACCACTAATCTTTGTAAGGTAAATAATCTTTCCAAGTAGATATTATTCTCATCTTAAATATGAGAAAAATGAGCCTCAGAGAGTTGTTCTATGCCCAAAGTCACATATCTCAGGGCTTGAATATGTATTTGCCTCACACCAAGAGCCTATGTCAACTGTACCTTGCTACTATTCTTGCAAAGTGTAAAGGGCACGTACACTCATTGTTAGTCAGAGTGTATGACTAGAATTCAGTGGATATTATTTTACATGAGGATGGCACAATTAGCTAATACCTAAAACATCCATCATCTGATTTAAGGTGGCACATCTGCTTATTTCTGTTACCCCTCCTTCCTAGCTCTTTCTCTCCCCACTCCATCCTTCCCTCCTTATCTTCTTTCTCTTTCCTTCCCTACTGTCCTTTTTGCTCTTCCTATTTCCTCTTCTAACCACCCCTCCCTCTCTATGGCCATTTGACTTCAGGCAAGGAGACATGAGGGCATCTTCTATGGGATGAGTTATCTTTAGGGTCACACCAACCCTGGAACTGAACCTCTTGTAGAGACAGTGGTCCTGGTCAGGGTGACCTCATATTGAATGAGGAGCTGGCAATTAGCCCAGCCTCATCTGGTTGTTGATACACATGTTGACCAAACTAGGCTCAAAAGAGAATCAACTGTTCTTTGGAAGAATCCATTAGGAGCACTATCTGTGTGGCCATGGTTGGTATAAAAGTATGCAAAAAGTCTTCAGCTCATTCACTAATTTAAACATTTTATTCCACAAATATATGCCTAAGAATGGAGAGACAAAGAGAAGGAAGCAAGTTTCCTGCTCTCAAGGAGATAGGAATTATCAGTTCAGTGTGAGAGTGGACACATGCCCAAATATTTGTAATACACATTTTGCATGGTAGCAAGGTAATGCTCCAAGTCCTTCAAGCTAAGCTTCAACAGTACATGAACCAAGAATTTCCAGATGTACAAGCTGGATTTAGAAAAGGCAGAGAAACCAGAGATCAAATTGCCAGCATCTGTTGTATCATAGAAAAAGCAGGGAAATTTGAGAAAAACATCTACTTCTGCTTCATTGACTACACTTAAGCCCTTGACTGTGTGGATCACAACAAACTGTGAAAAAGAGATGGGAATACCAGACCACCTTACCTGTCTCCTGAGAAACTCATATGCAGGCCAAGAAGCAACAGTTAGAACTGGACATAGGATAATGAACTGGCTCACAGTTGGGAAAGATGCATGTCAAGGCTGTATATTGTCACCCTGGTAATTTAACATATATGCAGAGTACATAATGCAGAATGCCAGGCTGGATGAATCACAAGCTGGAATCAAGATTGCTGGGAGAAATATCAACAACCTCAAATATGCAGATGACACCACCTTAATGGTAGAAAGCAAGGAGGAACTAAAGATACTCTTAATAAAGGTGAAAGAGAAGAGTGAAAAAGCTGGCTTGAAACTCAGCATTCAAAAAATGAAGATATGGCATTCAGTCCCATCAACTCATGGCAAACAGATGGGAGAAAAGTGGAAACAGTGACAGATTTTATTTTCATGGACTCCAAAATCACTGCAGATGGTGACTGCAGCCATGAAATTAAAAAACACTTGCTCCTTGGAAGAAAAGCTATGACAAACCTAGACGGCGCATTAAAAAGCAGAGACATCACTTTGCTGCCAAAGATCCGTATAGTCAAAGCTGTGGTTTTTTCCAGTAGTCATGTACAAATGTGAGATTTGAGTCATAAAGACCACTGAGATCCAAAGAATTGATGCCTTCAAACTGTGGTGCTAGAGAAGACTCTTAAGAGTCCCTTGGACAGCAAGGAGATCAAACCAGTCAATCCTAAAGGAAATTGACCCTGAATATTCACTGGAAGGACTCATGCTGAAGCTCCAATACTTTGGCCATTTGATGCAAAGAGCCAACTCACTGGAAAAGACCCTGATGCTGGAAAAGATTGAGGGCATGGGAGAACAGAGGGACAGACAGTGAGATGGCTGGATGGCATCACTGACTTCAGTTCAGATCAGTCGCTCTGTTGTGTCTGACCCTTTGTGATCCCATGAACCGCAGCACGCCAGGCCTCCCTGTCCATCACTAACTCCCAGAGTCCACCCAAACCCATGTCCAGCAAGTCGGTGATGCCATCCAACCATCTCATCCTCTGTTGTCCCCTTCTCCTCCTGCTCTCAATCTTTCCCAGCATCAGGGTCTTTTCAAATGAGTCAGCTCTTCGCATCAGGTGGCCAAAGTATTGGAATTTCAGCTTCAGCATCAGTCCTTCCAATGAACACTCAGGACTGATCTCCTTTAGGATGGAATGGTTGGATCTCCTTGCAGTCTAAGGGACTCTCAAGAGTCTTCTCCAACATCACAGTTCAAAAACATCCAATTCTTCAGTGCTCAGCTTTCTTTATAGTCCAATTCTCACATATATACATGACTACTGGAAAAACCATATCTTTGACTAGACGGACCTTTGTTGACACAGTAATGTCTTTGCTTTTTAATATGCTGTCTAGGTTGGTCATGATTTTCCTTCCAAGGAGTAAGAATCTTTTAATTTCATGGCTGCAATCACCATCTGCCGTGATTTGGAGCCCCCCAAAAGAAAGTCAGCCACTGTTTCCCCATCTATTTGCCATGAGGTGATGGGACTGGATGCCATGATCTTTGTTTTCTGAATGTTGAGCCAACTTTTTCACTCTCCATTTTCACTTTCATCAAGAGGCTCTTTAGTTTTTCTTCACTGTCTTCTATAAGAGTGGTGTCATCCGCACATCTGAGGTTATTGATATTTCTCCCGGCAATCTTGATTCCAGCTTGTGCTTCTTCCAGCCCAGTGTTTCTCATGATGTACTCTGCATAGAAGTTAAATAAGTAGGGTGACAATATACAGCCTTGACATACTCCTTTTCCTATTTGGAACCAGTCTGTTGTTCCATATCCCATTCTAACTGTTGCTTCCTGACGTGCATACAGGTTTCTCAAGAGGCATGTCAGGTGGTCTGCTATTCCCATCTCTTTCAGAATTTTCCACAGTTTATTGTGATCCACACAGTTAAAGACTTTGGCATAGTCAATAAGGCAGACATAGATGTTTTGCTGGAACATCTCTTGCTTTTAATGGACATGAATTTGAGCAAACTCTGGGAGATAGTGAAGGACAGGGGAACCTGATATACTGCAGTCCATGGGGGTGCAGGGAATTGGATACAACTGAGCAAATGAACAACAACAACAAAATGACTCTCTCACTTATCTTTGACAGTAATCCCTCAGTCACACCTATTTGCAGATGCTTGTATCTGACCTCATAAACGTCACATGCGTATATGTTTCCTTTCTGGATAGACACTAAGCTCATAAAGGGAAATATCTATATCTCGTGGATTTATGTATCTCTGTGTCATGCCTAGCATAACAGTTGGCACATAGTCAGTCAGTTAAATATGCTAAAGGAGAAAGTATAGTTTGAATTGGTAGTTCTAAAGAAATTCTTGCTGCTTGGATTATAAAACTGTAAGGAGTAACAACTGCCTCCTGGAGACTGAGGAGCCAATACTTTTCTAGAGGCACCTACTCTACATCATAACTCTGATAAATAGTATTTTATTGCTCCAGCCTGCCTTCTACAGCTGCTTCCTTCTATTCCAGAAGTAAAATGTTGACTGTTTAAAAAGGTTGACAATAACCAACTGAACATCAACTATATGTCAGGCATTGGGATAAGTGATGACTCACACAGAGATGAATAAGACATAGTCCCTGGCATTGCAGAATTTGCCCCCAGGTCAGAGAGACAGAATTGTATTCACAAACCTCTAACATATATTACAGAATATGCTGTATAAGGTCAAAAGAAAGGTATATTGATTTAGTCTTGGAGGATGTAGTTGGCTGAATGGTGACCTCCTCAAAAAGACATACCCAAGGCATAACGCCCTCGAACCCATAAATGTGAATTTATGTGGAAAAGGGTCTTAAGTGATGACATATCTCTCAATGACATCATCCTGGATTGACTAGATAGGATCTAAATCCAATGAAAGTGTCCATATAAGAAGATGAGCAATACAGAGATACAAGCAAGAAGGTCACATGAAGATGAAGGCAGAAATTATGATCATGCTGCCACAAATGAAGGAATACCAGGAATGCCAGAAATTGGAAAGAGCAAAAAAAGATACTCCCTTAGACTTTTGGAGGGAGCATGGCCCTGCTGACAACTTGATTTTGGAATTCTGGCCTCTACTGTGAAATGATGCATTTATGTCATTTTAAATCACCAAGTTTGTGGTAATGTGTTGCAGCAGTCCTAGGAAAATAATACAAGGGGATTTAAGAAAGACATTAGATAAGACGTGACACTTCAAGGACCCTAAAGGAAGAGAAGGATTTTGATGTGTAGAAGTGCAGAAAGGGCATTCCAGGCTGAGAGAAAAGCATGAACAAAGATATGGACATATTAAATGGAAGATGTTCTTGTGATTGCAGCACCAGCTACATAGAACTGGAAAGATATTGGAACTGTTTCATGGTTATCAGCCTAGGGATTTTGACATTTTATTATTCAAACTTTAGGAAGCAATTGAAGATTTTAAAGGTTTGAAGTAACAAGAGAGAATACCCTGTTTTTGTTGTTGTTGTTTTAACAAAGGTGAGGACACTCACTGACTGTTCTGGGTGCATACTGACTCCATATTTCCTAAATGCCAATAGATTGGTTTGTATTTAGCCAAAGAGAGTGCTCAGGGAGCATTTGTGTTAGATGGGTGGGAGCATCTCTTTTCTTGAATTATTCTGAACTTACTCTTTTGAAACACATCTTCCATTCTGGGCAGGATCTACTTAGACAACACATTCTGCTGCATAATCCCCAGTGCAATGTCCTTGGAGATTTGACATGATTGCGTATATGGATGGACCGGGATAGGTTAGATCAGGGAAGGTCAGGGATCAATCTCAACCAGAGCTAGTTTGCTCCCTAGTTTCTCTCACTCTCCCTTTATCTGTATTATTTGTCCCATGATCGGAGACAGTCATTATTTACCACATTGTACTATCACCACATCATCACCATTATCAACATCAAAAACAAGAGTATCAGCTAATAACAGAGTAAAAGGAAGATACAATAGGAACTGCTAATGTAGACAGAAGGAAACTCATAACTTCATCAATGACTTAGAAAGATTTACTGCAGAAAGGGAGATTTCAGGAACTTCTCAAATACATGCACAAGCAGACACATTTATTTTATCCTTGTATATGCCAAGCCTTACTCATAAACTTCTTTCTGTGAGGTAGAGATTATAATTGTTATCTCCTTTTTACAAATGAAGAGATTGTGGCTTTGAGAAGATTCTGTAAACTGTCCAGGATTATATTAGTAAAGGTCAGAACTCAAGGTCATTTGTTTCAAGTTTTGTGTTTTTCTACTACAATACAGCTCACCTTGCTTTCTTCTGCCTGGGTTGGTGGCAGTTGGGGAATGAGGCAAACTCTGGAGTACTGGATTTTATATGAAGAGTCTTTCAGTGTCCTTTCTTTAAAGGAGAAGAGGGAATCATGTCCAAGAAGCCCTTAATCAGATGTTTCTAGGGTTTGTTGAGCTCAGTCTGGCTCGTCTCCTTACTCCAGGACTACTGTTCAAACCACAAGACTAAACTGAAGTTTCCAACAGTGTACACTTGACACTACTACTACCTCCCACACTAAATAAGGCCTGTGAGCCTGTCCTGAGAGGGAGATCACACTCTATAGGGCACACTGATGGTGCCCAACCCAAGGAAGCCCAAAACCCACATCACACATTCCATACATTATCCACAGAACACAGAATGTACAGCCACATGATGGAGGGCTGCATTTCACTGTGGGATCTGGTTAAAGATGTCTGTTGATCTCTGTCCATGGTCCTGTTCTAAGTCTGGACACTTCCTCACCACCCACCCATACCCCTGTGCTGTGCTTTGCTGTGCTGTGCTAAGTTGTTTCAGTCGTGTCTGACTCTTTGTGACACTATGGACAGTAGCCTGCCAGGTTCCTCTGTCTGTGAGATTCTCCACGTGAGAATACTGGAGTGGGTTGCATGCCCTCCTCCAGGAGATCCTCTCAACCCAGAGATTAGACCCGTCTCTTTCATCTCTTGCATTGACAGGAGAGTTCTTTACCACTAGCATCACCTGGAAAGCCCCCACCTTACTTAGGTCCTTTGGCCTTATCTAGGGCTTCTCCAATGGCCCATGGCAGCTGAAGATGGAAAAGGCTTTCTACAAACCTCAGTTCTCTAACTTTAAGTCACTCAGCCTGTCCTAGCATATTTCAAAGGCTTATCCTGAGAAAGAGCTCAGTGGGAGAAGTTGTCATTGCGTAGGCCAGCTTTGAATACAACAGCCAAGGCATCTGAGCATGCTGGGAAAATGGGGGCAGGACACCCTAGACACACTTGATTGGAATCAGTACTTTGCTCACTTGGCTTTGATTTGTGAGCCCAGATGTTACAACCCAGCTCTACCTTCGAAGAACAATGAACTCAACCAACAGGTTTTGTTTGTTCATTTTAAGGCTTCAAAGAGGGAAATGTCCACAGTGGGGCACTGTTTTTTTAATAGATTGTCATGAAAGAATGACATGATATATATCATTATGATCAAAGTTCAGGGACACCCTAGACACACTTGATTGGAATCAGTACTTTGCTCACTTGGCTTTGATTTGTGAGCCCAGATGTTACAACCCAGCTCTACCTTCGAAGAACAATGAACTCAACCAACAGGTTTTGTTTGTTCATTTTAAGGCTTCAAAGAGGGAAATGTCCACAGTGGGGCACTGTTTTTTTAATAGATTGTCATGAAAGAATGACATGATATATATCATTATGATCAAAGTCCATCATAAATCACAAATGTTTATCACTGCTATAATCTGAACACTAAGGTTCAGTGCCTTATCTAGCTAATGTGTGACCATGATCTTTATTTTCCACATTTATTCAGTATAAAGTAGAGAGCAATAATTCAAGGGTAAAATGCTGCACAATTCCAAAACCTCCCCAATCTGGACCAATTCAACACATCCAAATCTGGCTTCCTCCTTAGAGCAATCCCTGTCCATGATGGACATGTCATTGGCTCTGAAATATACTGTTGACCATTCCTCCTTGGCACTTCCTCATGCTCTTCTCCTCTCTGCCTAGCACAGTCCTTCTTCTCTCTCAGGGCCACCCCTACCTGGCACATGCCCAGGAACCTTCAAAAGCCTTTGGTCTCCTGACCAAAAAGGCCCTGACTTATTCTCATCTCTCTCTCAGCCCTCATTCTGCATTGTCTGGGTTGGATGAAGCACAAGCTGGAATTAAGATTGCCCAGAGAGATAACAACCTCAGATATGTAGATGATACCACTCTAATGGCCGAAAGTGAAGAGGAGTTAAAGAACCTCTTAATGAAGGTGAAAGAGGAGAGTGAAAGAGCTGGCTTGAAACTCAGCATTAAAAAATCTAAGATCATGTGATTCAGTCCCATCATTTCATGGTAAATAGAAGGGGGAAAAGTGGCAGCAGTGGTGGATTTTATTTTCTTGGGCTCCAAAATCACTGTGGACAGTGACCGCAGCCATGAAACTAAAACATGCTTGCTCCTTGGAAGGAAAGTTATGACAAACCTTTGTTGTTCAGTCGCTCAGTAGTGTCTGATCTTTGCGACCCCATGGACTGCAGCATGCCAGGCTTTCTTGTCCTTCACCATTTCCTGGAGCTTGCTCAAACTCATGTCCTTTGAGTCAGTGATGCCATCTAACCACCTTGTCCTCTGTTGTTGCTTTCTCCTCCTGCCTTCAATCTCCCAGCATCAGGGCAATGAGTCAGTTCTTCGCATCAGGTAGCCAAAGTATTGGAGCTTCAGCTTCAGCATCAGTCTTTCTAATGAATATTCATGATTGATTTCCTTTAGGACTGACTGGTTTGATCTCCTTGCAGTCCAAGGGACTCTCAAGTTCCCTTCTAGGGAAAAGAAAAAAAGAGACACAGTCGTCTGTTGTCAGGATGGAGAAAACTATAGTTTCTCAATGCTGTTTAGGACAAAGGAAGGAGGTACTGAGGAAATTCGTCAGTTCCATTATATTTAATGGGAGTGCTCAATGTGCTGGGTGCTGCCCCTCAAATAAGAGGAACAGCTAATGTTGATTTTAACTCACTGCTCTCTCAAATTTGGACCCCCTGAGTTCTTTTGGGCCATTCTTTGGAATTCGCCAGGGAAAGGTGCCATAAAGTCCCAGCCAAAGACTGTGATTGTTACATAGTTTCTGGGCACAATGGTGATACATTATATGAAAAGTAATAAGGTAGTATATGCATGTGATACTATGATAATGTTGTTCTGTCATTCACCTTATTTTATCCCCATGGTAGAACACAAATTTGAATTGAAAAACATCTTATGTCTTTCCTCAGCATGATGGAAAGAAACTTTCTGAGTCCAACTCCAGTACAGAAACCCCTCTTATGCCTCCAGAGTTTCCAGGCACTATAGTTCCCTTCACTGCTTCACTGGGAAGAGGCTGAATTGTGGAACTTTTAGGGAGTATGGCAAGCTGAAAAACCTTAATACTCATGGCACTTGCTTGGCATTGGAAGGGCTGTGGCCATTTTGGAACACCAGTTCCAGAGGTTAAGAGTCATCCAAGCATGCAACATGGAAATAATGGAAGAAGTTAATATTTTTCCTAAAGAGAAACTCCGGTAAATACTCTTTAATTTTTGTTATCAAGCTCTATTAGCTGGTAAATAAAGAGATTATGCTCTATATATTTTCTCCATGGAGAAATTGAAGGTCAGAGAAGTTCAGTGATTTGCTGAATACCACGGTCTGTCAACAGCAAAATTAAGGTCAAAACCTAGGGTCTAGGTCCTAGTTTCCTTCATTACTCCACTTTGTCCCAATGGGCATGTTACAATTGACTGTTAAATAGCAGGGGCTAGTTGTTCCCAAATGGCACCTTCCTGCATTGAAGTCTTATGGTGATTCTCTCTTTTAGATCTACCATACAGAGAGAACACTACATAAGAGATTTTTTGTTACTTTTTTCAGTCAATAAAACCCCAGAGAAAGGGGCAATGTGAGCTAAGACAAGATAGCTACTTTGACCTGAGTTCCACTCCAGACAAAGCAAAGAATGCACTGAAAATCCAATGAATACCTTTATATGCAGGACCTCTATTGTGCTGGGCACTGTGATAAAACATGGGCACCAAAGTTACAAGTATCTGATTTCAAGTGAAATTAGTATCTTAAAGATATCCAGGTTCAAGAAACAGCCTAAATATCTGTTGATGGATGATTGGATAAATAAAATATCACACACACACATACACACACACATTCACAATGGAATAGTCTTTAACCCTACAAAAGAAAGAAATTCTGCCACTTGTGACAACATGGATAAACCTAGAGGACATTATCCTAAGTGAAATAAGCCAGAAACTGAAAGACAAATACTCCATGATCTCATTTATATGTGGAATCTAAAAATATTGAACTCAAAAATGTGTTTGGTAGAGGCTGAGTATGGTAGAAATGGGGAGCTGTTGATCAAAGGGTATAAAGTTTCAGTTATGCAGGGTGAATAAGTTGTTAAAATCTAATGTAAAGCACAGTAACTGTAGTTAATAATACTGTATTTTATACTTGAACTTTGCTAAGAGATTTGATATTGTGTTCTCAACATATAAAAAAAAGTCATAATTATGTGAGGTAATGGATGTGTTCACTCAGTTCAGTCGCTCAGTCATGTCTGACTTTGCAACCCCATAGACTGCAGCATGCCAGGTTTCCCTGTCCATTACCAACTCCCAGACCATGCTCAAACTCATGTCCATCAAGTAGGTGATGCCATCTAACCATCTCATCCTCTGTCATCCCCTTCTCCTCCTGCCCTCAATCTTTCCCAGCATCAGGCTCTTTTCCAATGAGTCAGTTCTTCACATCAGGTGGCCAAAGTATTGAAGTTTCAGCTTCAGCATTAGTCCTTCCAATGAATATTCAGGACTGATTTCCTTTAGGATTGACTGGTATCATCATTTACTGGTTAATGGATGTGTTAATTAGCTTGATTGTGGTAATCATTTCAAAATGTATACATGTATCAAAATATCACATTGTACACTTAAATATATAGAATTTTTATTTGTAAATTTTAAGAGTACCTACTCTCCCCTTTATAACTAAACAGTATAGAAAGGGAAGAAGACACATAAGCAGATAGCATCAGTATCGTACTTTGAGTATAGTGATTAAAGTAAACATAGGTGCTCTAGGAGCATAGAGGAGGACACCCAGGCTAGCCTACAGGTAAGGATGGGGCCTCTGAATTTTTTTTGGAGTGACTACATCTAACAATAGTGCCTGGCCCACTGAAAGCACTCATCGAGAGTTATCTATTATTACTATGGCAATAGACAGTATTCTTGTCCTCAGGGAAGTTATAGTCCAGTAAAAGAGAGTGTATCAACACCTGCTGCTGCTAAGTCGCTTCAGTCGTGTCTGACTCTGTGCAACCCCATAGACCCCGCCCCCCCCCAGGCTCTGCTGTCCCTGGGATTTTCCAGGCAAGAGTACTGGAGTGGGTTGCCATTGCCTTCTCAGGTATCAACACCTAACTACATGTAATTCATGCTAAATCATATGTTGGAGAAGAGATAAATAGATAATAGCCCATATTCAATGAATACTGCCTGTGTTGCAAGCCCTGTTCTAAGGACATTATGTATATTTCTCTGTTTATAGTTTCCACAACTATTCTATGTTTAATTTCCCTCAAGTATAGGTAAGACAACTGAGGCACAGAGAAGTAACTTGCCTAAGGCCAAGTTAGTTACAACTAATGAATGGTGTTAAGTAGTCACATACGAGAAAGGAAAAAAAGCAGCTCTTGACGTCTGAAAGCTGATCTAGCACTCACAGGTAGGCAAAGGTAGGCCATATTGTTCTCCTGCTGGATGTAAATAATCTCACAAAATACTCACATCAGACAGTGTTACCCTGAGAACATGATACAGTGAGAGAAAGCAAATCTGCTTCATAATTTAGTCTAAGAACAGACAAAGACAAGGTCACTGTGCCACCCACAAAAGATTAATTCTCACTTTAATCTCACTATAATCACTTTCCCTATAGATAAGATATATTAAGATGCACAATTATAGAATTGTCCTTGCTTTCTTATAGCATTCAATATAGAATGAACCCCTACTTTCTTAGACTCCCAAATCACCCAGCCAGAGCCCAAAACTTATAAAAAGTCCTTTCTACCACTGCTTTACTAAGACATTTTGTAGTTTCATATTGTGTTAGTCTGCCAGGGCAGTCATAACAAAATACCACAGACAGAGTGGTTTCAAATTTTTATCACAGTTCTATGGTGGCTAGAAGTCCAAGATCAAGATGCTGGCATATTTGGTTTTTCTTGAGACTTTGTTCTTGCCTTGCAGATGGCTGCCTTCTTGTTGTGTCTGCACAGAATCTTTTCTCTGTACTCATGTGCCCCTAGTGTCTCTTTGTATGTCCAAATTTTCTCCTCTTATAAGGGTACCAGTCATATTGGATTGGGCTCACCCTAGCCACTTCATTTTAACTTAATCACCTCTTTGAAGATCCAACTCCAAATACATTCTGAGGTATTTAGGAGTTAGGGCTCAACATATGAATTTGGAAGGGGAAACACTTCAGCCCATAACATCAGCCCATAACATCTATGGTGTGCATTCTCCCTCACCATAACAAGTAATAAATCTAACTTGTTCAATTTTGGGTGTGTTCCTGGTACTCTCTAGGTGAAAGTCATTGACACAGATTAGAACTGGTAACTAAAAAGTGACTAATTCTAAAAGGAAAACTAGCATATGTGGTTAATACAGGTAAAAACAACATGCTTTCCAAGAATGGGAAAATAGCAATCCATTGTGGCCACTGAGATCCAGCCAGTAGAGAGGTGGCATTTCACATGTTTAACCTTTTTGTTTGTTTTTGAGGGAAGAGGCCAAATCCTATTTTTTCACATTTACCCCAGTACCTGAAAGATGCAAATGTATTCTCACAGTGCCTGGCAAATGCAAGATAAAGAAGATATTCTTTTTATTCTCAAGTACATTTATGTACTTTCTTTATGACTCAATTTTCTCATCTGTAAAATGGAAGTAATAAAATTGTGTTTCTTGTGAGGCTTGGAGAAGAAAATGGCAACCCACTCCAGTACTCTTGCCTGGAGAATTCTATGGACGGAGGAGCCTGGTAGGCTACAGTCCATGGGGTCACAAAGTCAGACACGACTGAGCGACTTCACTTCTTCTTCTTCTTCTTTATGAAGCTTAAATAAAATAATTTATGTCAATTGCTTAGCATAGAATCTGGCACATATTAGGAGCTCAATAATTATCAATTACTTGTAGATGAGCTATTATTTATGGATGAGTTTAACAGATATAAAATGATAGGGAGAAAGGACAAGAGTGTTCCAAGCAGGTGGAATGGGAGAACCCAACGCATGGAGATGAGAAATTGTAAAAGGACTCCCTGTGCTCAGACTCTTTACTTCTCAGTGAAGACAGACTCATGGAGAGTGCTCTAGACAGAAAAGGTAACACAGACCTTGTTGGCAATGGGATATCTAGATCATCTGTCTTTCCTGCTTTGCCAGGGAAAGGGAAACAGACCCTCCCAATCTGTGTGGAAGGGTTGTGTGACAGGTCATAGAGGTTCTACTGAGGGTGATGGTGAGAGTTGCATATATAAGGTCTCAAAGCCTGAACCTTGGCAGCAAAATGAGGTTGCAGCTGTGGCAGCAAATACATCTGAAATTGGGCCCTGCCAGATAGGAGAAACTGCTTTGGTAAAGGCTTGCTGGAACAAGTGCACAGAAAGTAGCTTAGTTTTGTACCCTCTGTTCTAGCACTTAACCTTTCCATCATTTTCCCTGGTTCTTAGTGGTGATGACTCAGGGGCTTAGGCCCCAACCTTACACTCAGGGTTCCAGGAGTGCTGAATTGTCCCTTCTAAGTTGCTCTCGAATCGCTGGCTTTTCCTGTTGGGTTCCCATGAATTCTGATGGTAAATGACCACCTAAGGGATTTCTCTAGGACAGTAGCCAGGTACATCCCATTTCCTTCCAGGCATATTCATGTTCCCTCCTTTTCTTCTTTATTACAAAACACAAAAACAAAAACAAAAAAACCCTAGCCATCTCCAGTTCTCTGGAAAATGGCCCTCCATCCAGCCCTTCCAACACAACCCACCCTCCTGAGGGCCTAGACTCTGAAGTTAAGGGTAGGTAGAGGTTGAATGGTTAGACGCTTGGTGGGAGAAGCGTCTCCTTTGAACATTGAAATATTCTTCCCCAAACTTCAGAGCGCCCTCTCTGTACACATAACTACCCTAAAAGGCGTGGAAGAGTGATGTCCAGCTGTGTGTCTGCCAGGGAAGAACGCGCCACTGGCGCGGTGGACT
>SJYC01118094.1:0-32384 GCA_006408675.1 Madoqua kirkii | reverse complement strand
AGTATACAACTATATTCTTTGAGAATAATCCTTACTAACAAAACTTGGAAATGTTAAAAAATTATTCATAACACTTACTAAAGGTGGTCAGAAAAACTTTATTCAAGGTAAGAGTACTACATAATATGGGAGAGAGAGAGACTGAGTTTATGTCTGACGCCAGCAGGGATGCAGCTGGGATCTATAGCTGAGGAACAGGATGGATCCATGGGATTGCAAAGAGAGACAGGGAGACTGAAAAGCAATGGACAACAATGACAGAGTGGCTGTCGGTGGATGGAAACATTAAGAGGACCATAAGGGTGAGGGTGGATTCTGGCTCAACTGAGAGGATCATTGCTGAAGCTAGGCAAGGCTTATAAGATATTGAGGTGAGTGAAAAGTCATGACCAACTTAGATAGCATATTCAAAAGCAGAGACATTACTGTGGTGATGGATCCATGGGATTGCAAAGAGAGACAGGGAGACTGAAAAGCAATGGACAACAATGACAGAGTGGCTGTCGGTGGATGGAAACATTAAGAGGACCATAAGGGTGAGGGTGGATTCTGGCTCAACTGAGAGGATCATTGCTGAAGCTAGGCAAGGCTTATAAGATATTGAGGTGAGTGAAAAGTCATGACCAACTTAGATAGCATATTCAAAAGCAGAGACATTACTGTGGTGACTAAGATCTGTCTAGTCAAGGCTATGGTTTTTCCAGTAGTCATGTATGGATGTGAGAGTTGGACTCTGAAGAAGGCTGAGTGCTGAAGAATTGATGCTTTTGAAGTGTGGTGTTGGAGAAGATTCTGGAGAGTCCTTTGGACTGCAAGGAGATCCAACCAGTCCATTATGAAGATCAGCCCTGTGATTTCTTTGGAAGGAATGGTGCTAAAGCTGAAACTCCAAGTCTTTGGCCACCTCATGCAGTGTTGACTCACTGGAAAATACTTTGATGCTGGGAGGGATTGGGGGCATGAGGAGAAGGAGACAACAGAGGATGAGATGACTGGATGCATCACTGACTCGATGGATGTGAGTCTGAGTGAACTCCGGGAGTTGGTAATGGACAGGGAGGCCTGGTGTGCTGTGATTGATGGAGTTGCAAAGTGTCGGATACGACTGAGTGACTGAAGTGAACTGAGAAGGTATTTGATCTAATACTGAGGGTGGTCAGACCAAGGATGGGATCTGTTTTCTAAGCTGTAGTAGCAGATTCTGGCTTAATGGATAGGTGCCCCTGGATAAAGACATTTGGCAGTGCATTAATAGACTACTGCTGCATACCAAATTACCCCAAACTAGCAGCTTAACACAATATTATCTCGTACTGCTGCTGAAAGTTGTGAATCCAGGAGTAATTCAGCTGAGTGTTCTGGCTCAGTGTTTCATGAGATTGCCATCATTTGAAGCCTTGACATGGCTTGGTGGATTACCTTCCAAGATGGCTTACTCACATAGCTGTAGAAACCAATTTCCTTGCTGGCTGTTGGGACAAAGCCTCAGTTCTTTCATATGAGCCTCCCAGCTGGGCTACCTGAGTGTTTTCAAGACACAACTAAGCTGACTTCTAGAGTGAGTGATCCAAGAGGATGAACAAGGGGACTGCAGTGACTTATGACCTAGTCTCAGACACTTCATTGTTCATTTATACAATATTCTAACATTAGAAATGAGCCACTTAGTCTACCACACATGTGAAAGAGAGAAGGAAAGGATTTGAGGACATAATTTGAAACCATGTGGCACACACATGGCCACACATTGTTTACATACATGTATGTCCAAAATGCATTTTCCTGCCAATGCTTTCAAATAACTTATCCATTATAGCATTAACTTGAAGTTCAGGACCTTGTCATATAAGTCAGGTCTAGATGATGCCATCCAATAATCTCATTCTCTGCTGTCCACTTCTCCTACCTTCAGTCTTTTCCTATATCATGTTTTTTGTTTGTTTGTTTGTTTGTTTCCTATGAGTCAGTTATTAACATCAGGGAACCAAAGTACTGGAGCTTCAGCTTCAGCATCAGCCCTTCCAATGAATATGCAGGACAGATTTATTTTAGGATTGACTCGTTTGATTTCTTTGTGGTCCAAGAGCCTCTCAAGTCTTCTCCAACACATTAGTTAAAATTATACAAGTGTAGTTCCTCTAGACCTGAGGATCTGTGAACAAAAGAGATGAGTTAATCTGCTGACTTTCACAGCCAACATACAGTGGTGGATGAGGCATAGATAACCTTCATAGACATTCCTGTTCCAGAAAGGGGAGTGGAGATAGGAGTCAATAGTCGTTCTGAAATCCCATTTGTTCTTTTTGGCAGTCCTTTGATTAGGACTCTGGGCCTGGAAACGTCCTAGGCTTCAGTCTCTGAATTTTTCATTCTGCCTCTGACATGATCCGATTGCATGCAAAGTGGTTGAGAAGGTATTTGATCTAATACTGAGGGTGGTCAGACCAAGGATGGGATCTGTTTTCTAAGCTGTAGTAGCAGATTCTGGCTTAATGGATAGGTGCCCCTGGATAAAGACATTTGGCAGTGCATTAATAGACTACTGCTGCATACCAAATTACCCCAAACTAGCAGCTTAACACAATATTATCTCGTACTGCTGCTGAAAGTTGTGAATCCAGGAGTAATTCAGCTGAGTGTTCTGGCTCAGTGTTTCATGAGATTGCCATCATTTGAAGCCTTGACATGGCTTGGTGGATTACCTTCCAAGATGGCTTACTCACATAGCTGTAGAAACCAATTTCCTTGCTGGCTGTTGGGACAAAGCCTCAGTTCTTTCATATGAGCCTCCCAGCTGGGCTACCTGAGTGTTTTCAAGACACAACTAAGCTGACTTCTAGAGTGAGTGATCCAAGAGGATGAACAAGGGGACTGCAGTGACTTATGACCTAGTCTCAGACACTTCATTGTTCATTTATACAATATTCTAACATTAGAAATGAGCCACTTAGTCTACCACACATGTGAAAGAGAGAAGGAAAGGATTTGAGGACATAATTTGAAACCATGTGGCACACACATGGCCACACATTGTTTACATACATGTATGTCCAAAATGCATTTTCCTGCCAATGCTTTCAAATAACTTATCCATTATAGCATTAACTTGAAGTTCAGGACCTTGTCATATAAGTCAGGTCTAGATGATGCCATCCAATAATCTCATTCTCTGCTGTCCACTTCTCCTACCTTCAGTCTTTTCCTATATCATGTTTTTTGTTTGTTTGTTTGTTTGTTTCCTATGAGTCAGTTATTAACATCAGGGAACCAAAGTACTGGAGCTTCAGCTTCAGCATCAGCCCTTCCAATGAATATGCAGGACAGATTTATTTTAGGATTGACTCGTTTGATTTCTTTGTGGTCCAAGAGCCTCTCAAGTCTTCTCCAACACATTAGTTAAAATTATACAAGTGTAGTTCCTCTAGACCTGAGGATCTGTGAACAAAAGAGATGAGTTAATCTGCTGACTTTCACAGCCAACATACAGTGGTGGATGAGGCATAGATAACCTTCATAGACATTCCTGTTCCAGAAAGGGGAGTGGAGATAGGAGTCAATAGTCGTTCTGAAATCCCATTTGTTCTTTTTGGCAGTCCTTTGATTAGGACTCTGGGCCTGGAAACGTCCTAGGCTTCAGTCTCTGAATTTTTCATTCTGCCTCTGACATGATCCGATTGCATGCAAAGTGGGTAGTATATGGTTACAGTGAATCAGTCTCCTTAGCCTGCTTCCTGCTTGTAGAAGGTAGAAGTCCAGACTCTTAGTTTGTACTATTGCTGCTACTTTCAGTACAAGCTGAACTTAAATATGTTATCTTAAAAACTTCATGTGTGTCCTGATAATCTTACTGGTGCTCATGTCAAAACACCCCACTCCAAATCCACAATCACACATATCTTCATAACAAGGCCTGCTCTGTCTTGGTTTTCTGCTGCGATAGCTGAGGGATAGCACCCTGAACCTTGGTAGATGTCTTGTGTGATTAAAATGTTCTCTGAGTGACACCCCTAAACTTTTTGTATGGCATTGGCCTGACTAAATAATGCTATAAACCATCCCCTTCACCTTTCTGAGGCTTAACAAAGAATTTTACAGTCACACTCATCTTTAGAATGCTTTATAAAAATAATAATAATACTATGAAGAAGTAATGGCCTACAGGGTGTTGTAAAAAATGTTATATTTAGACCACCTTATCTCAATGTCCTTGATATGATCTTGCTTGAGAGCCATTAATTTTAGCATTTTCTGTCATCTTAAAAGACTGGAAAATTTCCAAGTCAGCAAGTTCTATCTCGTTTGTTAATAGTATTTATCTTAAACATTTTTTTTAAAATTTCTCTTTATATTTTACAATAGGCAGCAAGAAGAAACCAGGAAACACTTTCAGCTGTTTGAATGGAAATTCTCTTAGCTAGATAATTAATTCGGTACAGTTTCTCCTTCCAATTCATTAAGTATATTTTCTACTTTTCATAATCTGCAGGTGTAGTGGACTTTCCTCTTCACACTCCCCAGGCTCTTCCCTCCTGCCTCTCCTTTCTGCCAGGCATCCTAGTTGCACCACTGTGATTCCACTTAGAACGTGTTCACTCAGTGAGATAACGGGGATCAATTCCCTGGCTTCAATGCTTCTTCTGGCCAGAATCTATGTACCTTTCCCTAAGAACTTCATGTTTTCACTATGCAACTTCCATCACCTGGCTAGGTCTGTTTTGACAGCTCATACAAGCATACTGACAGGGACTTCAGTGCACACATGTGCACAAACATGTTTGTACACAGTAACATCCCTGAGAGGAAACTTGTACATAAGCAGAAGTACAAGCTTTCTTTTCTAGGAACATGAATTTTGGTAAGCACCCAAATTTCATTGTCCTGGTTGTTTTTTCACTTGCTCATCGATCATGTCACTTTGCATTTCTAACTCTGAGATTTATCCTCAAAGGCTACAAAATATTGGCATTTTCTATTGACAAGGACTGACCAGCAGAGCAGCGGGCAGGATTGGAAGTATTTGCCGTGAACAGCTGTATAACATATGCCTCCCTTCTACATTCTCCCATCACCTTGGACACCTTCTGGCACTAGTTACGCTGATTCATTGCCTGAGCATTCCTTCAGGGGACCAGAAAACAAGAACCTCTTAGCTCAGCTGACTTGAAGGACTGCTTTCTTGGTGTGCACCTATCTAGGACATTTGCTGTTATTGTTGTGCCCCTCTTGCTAGCCTACCACCCCTTACAGCCCACAACATTCTGAGTTAAACCCCCTGTTCTTCCTATCTGTGTAGCTTTCTGTGTGCACCTGTCTACTTGTGCCCTCAAGTGCTATCTCCATGTAGCAAGAAAAGGCCAAAGAGACACCTGAGCCTCCAAATGCCCCCAGAGACTGTGATGGGCCTGGGTCTGATCCAAGGTTGTGAAGAAAGTGCACATGGATACAGGGTCTCTTCCGATACAAAGAATGGAAACTGAAGCTATAAAAGTAAGGTGGCATCCCTACATGTCATCCCTTCTGTTTAACACTATCCATGCACACGAAGTCCCCAAAGAGATGATGCCCTGGGAAGCCGCACTTTCTGGGCTCAGAGCTAATGCCTTCCTTGAGCAGAATGCAGATTTTCTATCTCAAAAACAACAAGAGGTCTTGAACCACCGAGGCTCAGTGATTTGCTAAATGCCAAGGCTGTCTTTCAGTTGCTCTCATGAGGCCCAAGTAGGACTCCCTACAGTAATGCATCCCTGTTTCTCTACTCAGCCACTGTGCCAAGGAAGAAAGTGCCTGGCTGCACCCAGGGGCATCCAAGATGGTCACCTGGAAGGCAGTGTTCCACTGAGTGTCACCTGATTGAAATCCCTTATGACAAAATGAGAGATTCTGCTCTGGCAAGACTACCAGAATCCTCCCTCAGGAACAGACCTGCAACTTTGCCCCTCAGGCCCACAAAGAGAGGGAGAAGACCCCAGAGAAAAGAAGGAATTGATGTCAGAACTTTCAGCACAGACCATGGGGTATCTTTGGCAGGACTGCTATTACCTAGACCCTGGACCCTAAAAACCAGCAGGTCTTGAACTGCCCCCAGGGGCTTCTCTGTCTCCCACTCCCTGAAGTCCCTTGGGACATGCAATTAACCCACTGTCCTTACTTCTTCTCTGTTCCCTCCCTCACTGGTATATCCTGGTAGAGGGTCACATAGATAAATCCACTTTTGCTTCCCTTGCCTTTCAGTGCTGCCAGGGAGGCAGGCTGGAAGAGCCTTGAGGCTTGCCACACTTATGCCATGCCTCTCCTAGGATGCCTGTGGTTTTGCAGGTGCAGCTTACTTTAGCATATCTTTTGTTTTGTGTCACATCGAGCCAGTGTGTGCCACCCTCAAGGAGGGTGTGTGCTGGCTGATGGGCTGATTCGGGGCAGCACTGGCCCAGGACCTTCCCAGTTCTCTTTTTCACATGTATGTGGAACAAATCTCCAGTGCAGCAGGTCATCTATGATTCTTTCTCCTTCAGGTCTCTGCCTTTTTCAGCAGGATCTTAGCCTTCTCACCAACCTGAGTCTTGCCATAGCCACATCCACCATTTCCAGATGCCAGCCCATGGCCCCTCAGACTGAGGGCTCCACAGGTAGTGGTTTGAAACCCCCACACCACGTGATTTGCTCTGTGTGACTCCTTAGACCATGAACCCCCTCTTCCAGGTCCAAACACACACAACAACACGGTAGAAATGATGTGCGTGTTTTGTATCTGGTCTAATTGCAGATATCTGGAGCCACAGTCTGGAGTTATCACTGGCCATCCTTTCCTCATTTCCATCTTGGACAGGGTCAATGCAAAAGGTGACAAACTACCTTCAGCCTGTTCCTTACATGACTCCTCTTATGGTTGCTCAGCACCTCCTCTCCTGCCACCTTTGTGCATCTGGCCTGGGCCAGACGCACACACACACACACACACACACAAATACAGCCAACAGAAGTACACATTTGTATACACACACCTGCTCAGTCAGTTGTGTTCAGTTCAATTGCTCAGTCGTGTCCAACTCTTTGTGACCCCATGATTCGCAGGATGCCAGGCCTCCCTGTTCATCACCAACTCCTGGAGTTCACTCAAACTCATGTCCATCGAGTCAGTGATGCCGTCCAGTCATTTCATCCTCTGTTGTGCCCTTCTCCTACTGCCCCCAATCCTTCCCAGCATCAAAGCCTTTTCCAGTGAATCAACTCTTCGCATGAGGTGGCCAAAGTACTGGAGTTTCAGCTTTAGCATAATTTCCTTACATAGAAATCACAGGGCTGATCTGTATGGGGACAAAAATGCAAACTGGAAACATAGGTGTTTCAGGAGGTGAAGACGACCGAGTAGAACAATGTCAGAAATGGTGACAGTAGGTACCATGTCCTGCCCTTGTGGCTCCCCGTTCACCTCCTCCACGAATTCTTCTATATTTTCCCAAGGCAGCCTGAAGCTACTTCAAGGGCAGCATATTTGGTGCCTTTGAGACACTAAGTGGTGTATGTGGAAATTCACAGAAATCCCAAAGTCAGGACACAGGTGCACGGGGACCCTGGAGAGGACACCCTTTCAATGATAGGCTTCCCAGGGTAAGGGGCGGGAGTGAAGTGCCCAGGCAATTTCAAACTCAGTGAGCAGCAGGAAGCTGGAGATGGAAGGACTCACAAAGGATGATTCTGACAAAGGTACTTAATGTACCCTACCGCTAGTAAAATCACCTAGATTCTGGCGCTGAAGCCACAGCTGATTTGAGAGAGACTTGCTTCACTCACAGACCCACCAATTCCCCAAATAGTCTCAGGAGGTCACCTGCTACATGCACAACACAAATTCAGGCTTCACAGCCAGTTTGCATGAGTCTGAGTATCCCCATTTGGAAAAGGACAGTGTCCCAGATACTACACAACTATGTCTTCGGGGCAACCTTCAGACCCCATCTCCATGTATGTTTCTGTCAGTTACTCTCATGGAAGAGCTTTCCTACCCAGGGTACTCCTTCAGGGAATTGTCCCACACATCTTTGCTGATGATCTGCTGGCAATACGGGAAAGGTGAGCCAGTAGCCGACAATCCCAAAATCAATAGCTAACTGTATGCAGGCCCAAAGCAACGACACTTCAGTAAACCTGTTCGAGTCTGATCAGTTGTGGCCTGAAAGGTAAGGCTTTCTGGTGTCCATGCTGTGGCTGGATGCTCCCTAAAACATCCCAGAACCAGTGGACAGGAGTGGAATGACTTGCCTATAACCTACAGGGAGACAGGGGAGATGGGTGTGGATCCCACAGGTGGACAATCGACAACTTTGCACACCCACATATCACCCCAGGAAACACGTTTTACAAGTGATATCAAGGTAATTCTACATACTGGTCAATGTGTTCAAGAAGTAGGGGGTCCTGAAAGGAAAATTTCACCTTGCAGTGGGACCATGAATGGCTCTGCAACAACACCTGCCAGATAGAGAGGAGGAAAAAGGTTCCTGCATCACCTCCTCCTCCTGAGCAACGGACTTCAAAGAGCAACAGAAAGGATACAGCTATGTCCCATAAGCAAGGGATGCCCCAGATGATGGCACTCCTCTGAGCCAAGTCAGACTTCCTCCTTGATGGTTCTTGCACATGAACCGAAAGTAGGCCCTGCAGTTTTTCTTCTGCTCAGAGCTCAGTTCCACCTGCAGGGTGTCCATTGCCTGCAGCACATTTTGCCCAGAAAGCTCAGTCATGCTCCTGGGCCTTTCCTGGCCCTGCTCCTCTAAGATCCACTTAACTCCTGGGAGAACCGCTGTTGTTGCTCTTCATCTGCCACAGCCTCCACCTCTTCTATGATGTCTTCCTCAAGCAGCTGGAATAACTGCCCAATCCCCACCATGTCTCCGTCCACCAGGGGTCCATCGTCGTCCACCACCTCCACCCTTAATAAGGTGGCTCCTTTGCCTGGCAAGGAACTGGTGGCTGCAAGGTCCCAGCCTCACAAAGCATCAAGATGGATTTGCCACCAACCCCAGTGCCCTGAAACCAGGGCTCACAACTAGGAAGGTCCAGGGTCCCAAGATGCTGCAGCATTCCTCTCACTGCCTTTCACACTCCTCTTGGCCCTGGTCGTGACCCTAGGCTGGGGCAGATGTGAAGGGATGGGACATGACAGCACAACAAATGGTGTCTAAATGTGGCTCAGGCTGCAGTAATCCTGTGCAACCCACTAGCTCTTGAGGGGTGGGGGGAAGTGAAGGGGATGGTAGGGAAGCAGGGGCTAGTGTGTGTCCGCTTGCCTGAGGCTGAAGAAAGGGATGGCAAGACAGCACAGGAGAGGATGAATTGGCCCTGAGGAGATCAGGCAAATAGGCGAGTCCCTAGGCTGTGAGCCACGCACAGGCTGCTCACACAAATCTGGTTCAGTGGCCGGAGTGTGTTGAGCGGCATCCTTATGGACATGCTCCTCGAACGTAGGGCATCTTTCACGGTTCCTGGGCTGCAGCTCTCCCACATGGCATATACTGCTCCAGGGAGGAAGTTTTGCATCTGGAGCTATCCTAGGCGCTGGCATTAACTGCGCTCTGGAAATTCCAGCCATGAGTTCCTGCTCTGCAGTCCAAACAGTACACTCCTGTGTCTGTCAGGACCCTGAAAACAGAGAACTCTCCCTGAATATCCAAGGATAAGAAGGAGTGCCACATGGCTGGATACTTTTCTCCATGGGACAGAGAACCTGTTGCTCTCTAGATGCTAGGGGAGAAGGGGAAAACCCCACTTTTTGCGACAGTTGACCTCCGCTGTTCAGGGACACTAGAGCCTTAGGGTACAGAGCTTGCTCTGTGTCTCTTTATCTCTGCTTCTGGCATAGCACTCTTTTGGGCATTCCTTCCGTGTGTGTACCAAGGGCTGATGTCTGCTTGTCTCCACCTCTCTACGTGGTGCTGTTGCTGTTTGCCACTCTCTGGACACCAGTGCTCATACGAGAGGTTTATCTGAAAAGTTTATAGGAGAAGGCAAGCCCTTCTCCTCCTTAGTGAGCTGCACCCACCAGAGATCAGCCATTGTTAGTCCACACATTTGGAGAGTGATTTCTCAAACTGGAAAGCCAACAGTGGGAAGTCACAGCTGAACAGCACAAGGGCAGTATGACCCTCCCTCCCTCTCTGGACAAACGTGAATGCTGCAAAAGCCAGAGGTAGCTTGGCCACACTTTGCACAGATGGATAAACGGGGCATTCCCTGCTAACCTGAGGGAACTCCTTGAACCTTATTTGAATACCTGCCTGGAGACAGTAAGGACAGCTCCCCAATAAGTTCTATGACCCACTGGTGCCGGAAACATGCACGGCAGCCAATTTACCCTTTTGAGGCCCTTTCGAGGTTCTGTTCTCCATGTGAGAAGACATTCCAGCCACCCAGTCTCCCAAGCCTCTGGGGCTGGGAGCAGCAAGACGATCAAGCTAAGCCATCCTTCCTATTGTCCTGATACCCAATATATGTGTTCTGCGAAGAGTACAAAGAGTGATGATTCAAGCTGGAAGACTCTGCAGGTAGCAGGAAGTTACTTATGCTGCAGTTCTTGTGCATCACTGAAACCACACAAAAAAAGACAAGAGTTGCTCATGTTCATGGTAAGGTCAGGGAAAGTATGCCTGGCACTTGAGAAGGATGGAAAGGCCCTTGTGTCTGGGTGTTTATGGGGCTCTGGGGTCACCCACTGTGGCTTCTGTGTTTGGGATTGCAGCCTGTTCTATGTCTCAGATCTTCTGCATTGTCACTGGTCGCCCCCAGGCACTTTCTTCCTGCATTCCCTTACTGCCTGGCATCCATGCTTTACCACTGTGATTCCACTTAGAACTTGCTAGCTCAATGATGATGGAGATTACTACCCTGGCCTCACTGCTTCTGCTGGCTGGAGTTTATGTACCTTTCCATATGGCTTTCATGTTTTTGCTAATTCAGCTTCCATCATCTGGTTCTCTCATACTCATAGGCGGACTGGCAGGCGCATGTGAGTGCACATGCGTAAACACACTAACATCCCTGAGAGGAAACTGCACATATGCAAAATTACAGGCTTTCTTCTCCAGGAACATGAATTTTGGTAAGAACACGATTTTCTTTGACCTGGTTATTTTCTTTCACTTGCACATCAGTCATGTCTGGTTGCACTTCTAACTCTGTGATGTAGCACCAAGAGTGCTTGAACCACTCATGTCTCACTGATTCACTAAATGACGAGATTACATTTCATTTGTTCTCATTAGGGCCAGGAAGGTCTTCATACAATCAGCAATACCTGCTTGCCCACACAGCTGAACTTCCAATGAAGCCTGTCCTTGGTTGGGTCCAAAGACATCCAAGGCCGTGACTTGGAAGGCAGGGTACGTCTGAGTGTCACCTGGGGCAGATCCTGTATGAAAAAATCAGAGAATCTGCTCTAGCAAGACTGCCAGAATCCTTCCTCAGGTGTAGCCGTGTACCTTTGCCCATCAAAATCCCATAGCCATGGGCATAACTGCAAAGGAAAAAAAGAATTCACATTAAGACTTTTAGCATGATCCATGAGGTATCCTTGGCAGGACTCCTGTTGCTTAGACGCTGGACCCTGAATACCATCAGGCTTCAAATTGCTCCCAGGGGCCTCCCTGTGCCCCACTCTCCAGAGGTACCTTGGACATGCAATAAGCCCATTACACTAGTTTTCTCCCTTTTCCCTCTTTCACAGACACATCAAGGCAGAGGACCACACACGTACACTCACCCCTGCACTTTCTTTGTCTACCTGCACTGCCAAGGGAGCTGGAAGTGCCTGGAGGTGTGCCATGGTCACACTCTGTCTCTCCAAAGATGCCTGTGGTTTTGCACGGACAGCCTGTCTTAGCTCATTTTGTGTTTTGCATCACATAATGTGAATGTGTGCCACCCTCAGGGAAAGAGTGTGCTGGCTGATGGGTTGATCCTGGGCAGCACAGGCCCAGGACCTTCCAGATACTCTTCATGTGTGTAGAAAAGTCTTCAGTGCAGCAGACAATCTGTGCCTCTTTCTCCTTTGGGTTTCTGCCCTTCTCTGCAGCACCTTACCTTCCTCACCATTCCAGTCCTGCCGTAGCCACGTCCACGTTTCCACAGAATGGCCCATGTGCCCACAGACTGAGGGCTCCACAGCCAGTGGTTTCAAAGACACACCCCATCTGATTTGTCCTGGGTGAATCCTCAGATCATGCACCCCCTCTTTCCAGTCCAAACACACACAATAACAAGGTAGAAATGATGAGTGTGTTTTGTATTTGGCCTAATTGCAGATCTTGGAGCCACAATCCGGAGTCATCAGCGGCTGTCCTTTCCTCATTCACATCCTGAACAGGTCACTGCAGAGATATGGCGAACAACCACTCTGACAATGGGGAAGCCTCCTGCCTCTTCTTATTGTTGCTCAGCTCCTTCTCTCCTGTTGCCTTCATCTCTGCATCTGCCCTAGGCCGGACACACACACACACACACACACACACACACACACACACACGTCCGACACAACCACATGTGTGTATACACACATGCTCAGTGTGGGGACACAAACAAAAACAGGAAACAAAGGTGTTACAAGAGGCTGTGTTCCTTGTTTGTGTTTTGCTCACCCTGGACAAGATGTGTATAAGAGACAGGATTTGTCCTGGGTGAATCCTCAGATCATGCACCCCCTCTTTCCAGTCCAAACACACACAATAACAAGGTAGAAATGATGAGTGTGTTTTGTATTTGGCCTAATTGCAGATCTTGGAGCCACAATCCGGAGTCATCAGCGGCTGTCCTTTCCTCATTCACATCCTGAACAGGTCACTGCAGAGATATGGCGAACAACCACTCTGACAATGGGGAAGCCTCCTGCCTCTTCTTATTGTTGCTCAGCTCCTTCTCTCCTGTTGCCTTCATCTCTGCATCTGCCCTAGGCCGGACACACACACACACACACACACACACACACACACACACACGTCCGACACAACCACATGTGTGTATACACACATGCTCAGTGTGGGGACACAAACAAAAACAGGAAACAAAGGTGTTACAAGAGGCTGTGTTCCTTGTTTGTGTTTGCGTCCCTGTGCTGAGTATGTGTTTATATACACGCATGTGCTTGTGTCGGCTGTGTGTGTGTGTGTGTGTGTGTGTGTCTAGCCCAGGGAAGATGCAGATATGAAGGTGATAAGAGAGGAGGTGCTGAGCAACCATAAGATGAAGCATGAGGCGTCCCCAGTCTAAGGGTGGTTTGTCACTGCAATGTGGGAGCTGGAGTTAGTAGGCACCATATCCTATCTGTCCTTGTGGTTTCCTGTACACCTCGACCCCGAGCTCTTCCATATTTTCCCAAGGTAGCCTGAAGCTGCTTCCAGTGCAGCCTGTGTGGTGGTGGTAAGCTGCTGAATGGTGGATGTGTAAATTCACAGAAGATCCCAAAGTCAGCACACAGATGCACTGGCACCCCGGAGAGGACACCTTTGCAATGACAGGCCTTCCCAGGGTAAGGGGTGGGAGTGTAAGGCCCAGGCACTCTCAAACTCAGTGAGCAACAGGAGGCTGGGGAATGGTAGGACCCACGGAAGGATGATTCTGAAAAACAAACTGAATTAACCTGCCTCTGATAGTATCTCCTAGGACTCTCACTCTGAAACCGCAACTGATTTGAGAGAATTTGTTCACTCATGGAGACACTGAATCCCCAAGCCCCCAGTCTCAGCAGGGCACCTGCTACTGCATGGCCCAAATTCAGACTCCACAGCCAGCTTGCATCAGACTGAACACCCGCATTTGGGAGAGTACAGTATCCCAGCTAATGCATGGCTGTCCCTTCACAGCCCACCTCCAGACCCCTTTATCACATGTCTTTCTATCAGTTACCTCTCTGGAAGAGTCTTCCCTCCTGGGATAGTCATTCAGGGGATTTTCCCACTCGTCTTCACTGATGATCTGCTGGAAACACCTTGCTGCTGAGCAAGGTCAGTGCTGGGCTGATCAAGGACCTGAACTCTCACAAGAGTAGCCAAGAACTCCAACAACAATCATCAACTGTATGCAGGACCAAAGCAACCCCAGCTCAGCAATCCAGTTTGATTCTGGGCATTTGTGGCCTGGCAATCAGTTGAGAAATGTTAAGGCTCCTGATATTCAGACTGCAGCGGTGTGCTACCTTTTCAAACTCTCAGAACTGATGGACTGGAGTGGGATGATGTCTCCTATATACTGCAGAGAGACAGAGGAAACGGGTGTGGATCCCACAGGTGCATCACCTACAGCCTTGCATACCAACAATCATCACCCTGAGCACCACGTTTTACCAGTGATGTCACGGTAATACTCCTTACTGATGACTGTGTCCAAGAATTTGGGATGGCCCCAAAAGGTAAAGATCAGCTTGCTGCACTACCGTGAAAGGCTTGTGCCCGACCTGCTAGAATATGGAGGAGGGAAAAACTTCTAGGGTCCTCAGCTTGCCTCCCCGGCAGGCATTAACAGCTTCCACGAAGCCTCCCCAAACTCTCACAGTGTAGGAACATGGATAACATGATACTCACACACACCGCCAAGTCCCATACCCACATGTCCTCAGTCTCCTCACAGACATTCAAGTCAATTACATAGCTGAGAAAGTGTTTATCTTGGTCACTGATCATGACAGAATCTTGAGGGTGGTTCATAATCTGCTTCAGGTCAATGAGCCATTTATGCCACATGCTGGGCCAAGAAGAGTCAGGAGCATCAGCCCTAGTCTGGGGTGGAAGAAGGACACTGGAACAGGCATCTTAAGGATGCTGAGCTCTTGGCTAACCCAGGCACTACTGATGACCTCAAGCCCTACCATACCATCAGACATGCTCATGGCTCTGTGTTCCTTGTGGTGTTCTACATCTGAGATGGTCTGCATTCCCCAATCAAGGGCTGTTTTGGATTGCTACTCTTCTCCAGACTGGTGTATGCTGGGTAGTGGGATGTCACTGTTTACATGGTAGGACGTGCAGTCATTGTGACAAATCATGTCTGAAAGCAAACAGGTTGGTGTTTGTTGATGTATGTATATGTATGGTGTGTGTGTGTGTGTGTGTGTGTGTGTGTGTGTGTGTTGTGTGACTCCCATGTGTCAGTTATTTTTGGGATCATTCACCTTTACAACAATAACTGTCTGCTAAGGCTGCTCTACTGTACTGTCTTTGGCCATTCCTAACTTAGAGGGTGTTCCTCCTCAGATGGAGGCCTGAAGCAGATACACAGTCATGGCTGTGACACTTACAGGTGTGGCCTTGCCTGTACTCTACTGAGCTGTGCCTTAGGAGCCTGCCAATTGCCCAGTACCACACTTCCCTCAGGGTCCACCAGCACCCATCATGTGTCCTCGCCTCCACCCCTCCTCCTCCTCCTGCCTCTATGCCTCCTCCTCCTCCTGAGCAGCAGTCCCCAAGGAGCAGCAAAAAGGATACCACTTTGGCCCTGAAGCCAGGGATACCCTGGATGATGGTGCTCCTCTGAGCCAAGTCACACTTCCTTCTCTCATGGCTCTTACACATGAACCAAACGTAGGCCCTGCATTTTGTCTCATGCTCAGAGCTCAGTTCCACTTGCAGGGTGGCCAGTGCCTGCAGCACTTCTAGCGCAAGAAGGTCACTCGGGCCTCCAAGCCTTTCCTAGCACTGCTCCTCCACCGTCTTCTCCTCCAGCTCCGGAAGGATCCCTGTTAAAACTCCTTATCCCCCACAACCTCCACATCCTCAATGATGTCCTCTGCAAGCAGCTGGAACACCTGTCTGATGCCTGCCATGTCTCTGTCCACCTGGCCCTTGCTGTACTCTTCTGCCTCCACCCTGAAGAGGGTGGCATTTTTGCTTATTGTGACAACTGGTGGCTGCAATGTCCCAGCCATGCACAGCATCACAAGGGCAGGCCACAGGGCCCCATCACCCTGAGCACCCAGGCTCACAACTAAGAAGGTCCGGGGTCCCAGGACGCTCCCACATTCCTCTGACCACCTCTCATGCTCCTCTTGGCTCTGGCCATGACCCCAGCTGGGGTCAGATGTGAAGGGACAGGACATAATAGCACCACAGCAAGTGGTGTGCAATGTTATCCCAGGCTGCAGTAAATTTGTGGGGCCCACTAACGTTTTTGGTGTAGGCAATGTGGGACATGGTTGAGAGGCTACAGCTGATGTGTGTTAGGGGGGTGGCCTGAGACTAAGGAAAGGGGTGGTGGCAGCCCAGGACTGGGTGAACAGGCCCTGGGTCATCAGCCAAACAGGTTGGACCCTAGGCTGTGAGTCACGCACAGGCAGCTGACCCAAATCTAGACCAATGGCCAAGAGGGTAGTGGATAGCAAGCTATGAACATGCCCCTAGACTGGATGTCATCTTTCATGATTCGTGGGATCCAGCTTCACTATGTGGCCAGATTCTGCTCCAGAGGGATAGAGGGTTTTGTATCTGCCACTACCTCAGGTACTGTCGTTGATCTGGATCTGGAAATTCCAACCACGGATTCCTGATCTACAATCCAAACAGCACACTCCTATGTCCCACAGGACCTTCAATAACTGGGAGCTCTCCCTAAGTATTCAAAGGATATGCAGAGGTGCCAAGTGGTTTGATACTTTTTCCCATGGGACAGAGAGACTGTTGCTGGCTGGATGCTAGGGGAGTAGGGAAAACCCCACCGTTTTCAATGTTAGTCTCCATTGCTCAGGGACACCAGGATCTTTGGGTACAGGGCTCTCTCTTCGTCCCATCATCTCTGCTTTGGCGTAGCAGTGCTTTGGTCAACACTTCCTTGTGTGTACCAGGGCTGGTGTCTGTGGGTCTCCATCTCTTTAAGTGGTGCTGTTGTCGTTTGCCACTGTATGGGCACCAGTGCTCATAGGAGAAGCTTATCCTTGGCGTGAGGCAAGCCCTTCTCCTCCTGAGTGAGTTGCACCAACTGGAGATCAGACTTTTGTAGTCCACAGGTTTGGAGAGTGCTGTCTCAAAATTGAAAGCCAAACGAGGGCAGTCACTGTTGAACCACAGAAGAAGTCAGGTAACCCTCCTTCCCTCACTGGACAGACGTGAATGCTACACAGGCCTGGGGTGGCATGGCCACACTTTTCACTGAGGGACAGGCCCTGTTGACACGAGGAAGCTCCCTGAACCTTCTTCAAACGCCTGCCAGTGAATCACTAAAGACAACTCCCTGTTAAGTTCCATGATTCACAGGTGTGGGAGACATGCACATCTGCCCATTTGCCCTATGAAGGCCCTTACAAGTGGTTCTGTTCTCTATGTGAGAACATGTACCAGCCTGCCCAGTTACCCAATCCTGTGGGGCTGGAGCAGCAACAGGATCAATCTAAGTTATCCATCTTGTAGTCCTGACCCCCTATACATGCTCTCTGCAAAGAGTACAAAGAGTGATGTTTCAAACTGGAAGACTATGCAGGGTGCAAGTGCCAATGCTGCCGTGCTGGTCCATTTCTGAAACTTCACAAAAATGGGAAGCGGTGCTCATGCTCATGGTAAAGTCAGGGAAAGAATGCCCAGTGTCTGAGAAGGATGGAAAGGCCTTTGTATTTGCATGTCCAAGGGGCTGTGGGGTCACTCACCTCAGCCTCTGTGTCTGGTTTGTAGCCTGTTCAGGCCACTCTCACTGGTGACTCCAAGGTACTTTCTTGCTGCCTCTTCTTTCTGCCAGGCAGCTCACTTTGTGAGATAACAGGCATTGGTACCCTGGCTCCAGTGCTTCTGATGGCCAGAGTATTACTGTTCACTATGTCTTTAATATTTTCACCATCCAACTTTGATCACCTGGCTAGGTCAGTTCTGACATCTCATATTCACAAGTGTACTGCCAGGCAATTTTGTGTGCATATATGCACACACATGCATGTGTACACACTAACATCCATGACAGGAAACTTGCAGATATGCAGAAGTACAAGCTTTCTTCTCTAGGACATAAGTTTTGGTAAACACCCGGCTTCTTTGTCCTGGTTATTTTTTTTTCACATGCAAATCAATCCTTCAGGTTGCACTTGTAACTCTGTGACTTAGCCTCAAAGGCTACAAAATGTTGGCATTTGCTCCTGACAAGCATTGATCTACAGAGAAGTTTGAGCAGGTTGGAAATGCTCACCCTGGACAGCAGCGTGGCATGCCTGTGTTCTGCATTCTCCCATCACCTTGGACAGCATCACAGTACCAGTCACACTGGTCTGATCCATTGTCTGTGCAATCCTTCAGGGGACCAGAAAACAAGGACGTCTGGGCTCAGCTGACTTGGAGAACTGTTTTCTTGGTGTGCAAGTATCTAAGTCATTCCTGGTCAATGTTGGGTCTGTTTTGCTAGCATACCACCCCTTAGGGCCGACAACATTTTGAGTGAGGCTCCCTGTTCTTTCTGTGTAGCACTCTATGTGCACATGTCTACCTGTGCTTCCAAGTGCTATCTCCAGGTCTAACTATGCTTCTAAGTGCTATCTGCAGGTCTACCTGTGCTTCCAAGTGCTGTCTCCAGGAAAAGGTCAAACAGATGCTTGAGCCTCCAAGGGGCCCTCAAGACTATGACAGGCCTGGTATGATCCAGCATTGTGAGGATTCATGTTTATGTTTGGCAAAACCAATACAATATTGTAAAGTAAATAAATGCATAATTTCTTCCCTTAGATGAAGATGGGTACAGCCCAGTGTGTGTCCATTGGCTGGACATGATCCTTGAAATTTTGCCGATGGGTTTGGGCCCTAAACTTCAAAATGATAGCAGAATGTAGGAAGACATTTAGACATTGATTTACAAAAGCAAGAAGAAAGGCACTACTGACAAAAAGAAATTAGTAAGAGGGAATAATAATAGTCTTCTACCATTGGAAAAATATAATGATCCCAGGGAGATTAATTAGATAATATAAAAAGGATTCTTGGGAAGGAAAATTCAGACTCTCAGGAACGTTTTCTACCTGTCAGGCCTTGTGAAATAGTGTTCCAAAAAAGAAGCAGAAACTGTCTTCACTGAAACATGGAAAGTCAAGGGAAAATTGAGCATGAGAGAGCACTCCAGCTGGGCATCTCCAATCTACTTCTTGAAGATGAATTTGCCAAGATTTAGATTTAAGAAAGATTTTGAGCTATAGCCCAAGAATGAACAAGCTATTGCTGCATGGAAAACATATATAAGTCTCATTAACTATGATGTTAAGTAAGGTAAGCTACATACAAAGATGCTCACAGTATGATTCTGTTCATGTAAAGGTGCAAAGGAGATAAACTAATCTATGTGTTGAAATTCAGGTATCCTAGTTATCTTTGGAATGTGGTGATTAGGGGAGACACAAGAGAGTTTTCAGGGTTGCTAGTGGTGTTCTGTTTCTTGATTGAATGCTAATTACGTGGAAGTGTTTAGTTTGTGAGTATCCACTGAACTGTATACTCATGATTTATGTATTTTTTATATGTGTATTTCAATAAAAAGTTATAAAGCTTTAAAATAAATAAATAACAATGTTGTGAGGAAGGTGCACATAGATAGAGGGTCTCTTCTGATACAAGGCATGCAACCTGTGGTCATAAAGATAAGGTGGCATTTCTGCACACAGACCCTTCTGTTTATTACTACCCTGACCCATGGAATCCCCAAACAGATAATGATCTGTGAAAAATTCCCTTACTGGGCTCACAGTTCATGCCTCATTTGGGCAGAAAGCAGCTTTTGTCCCCAAAACAACAAGAGGGCTTGATTCCACCCACCTTCACTGATTTGCTAAATGCAAATATTCGCTTTCAGTTGGTCTCATTAGGCCCAGGTAGGACTCCTTACAGTCAGGCATCCCTGCTTACCTACGCAGCTCACGTGCCTAGAAAGCCAGTCCTCAGTTGGGCACAGGGATATAGAAGACGGTCACCAGGGAGGAAGTTTCCATCTGAGTTTCACCTGGTGCAAATCCCCTATGAAAAAATCAGACAGCCTGCACCAGCAAGACTGCCAGACTCTTCTCTCAGGTGTAGACACACACCTTTGCCCCTCAGGCCCCAAAAGCCAAGGGCACGACCCAGAAGAAAGAAGGAATTTAAGTCCGGGCCTTCAGCATGAGCCATGGGGTATCCTTGGCAGGACTTTCCCTAGACCCTGAAAACAAACAGACCCCGAACTGCCCCTTGGGGCTTCCCTGTCTCCTACTCTCCTGAGGTCCCTTGGGACATGCAATAAGCCCACCATCCTGCTTCCTCCCTGTTCTCTCTCCCTCATAGACACATCCCAGCAGAGGAGCACACAGGTTCATCAACACCTGCACTTTCTTCATCTTGCTGCACTGCCAGGGAGACTGGAAGACCATGGAGGCATGCCACACTCATACCTTGTCTCTTGTAGAATGCCTGTGATTATGCATGGACAATCTACTTTAGCATGTCTTGCATTTTGTGTTGCATCAAGCCAGAGTGTGCCACCCTCATGGAGAGAGTGTGCTGGCTGATGGGCTAATCCTGGGCAGCACTGATACAGTTCCTTCCCGGGTCTCCTTTTCATGTGTGTGGAACAAGTCTCCAGCGCAGCAGACAATCTGTGCCTCTTTCTTCTTCAGGTCTCTATCCTTCTCAGTCTCCTCAAGCATCCCAGGTCCTCTGTATCACATCCAACATTTCCAAATGCCGGCTCATCTCCACACAGACTTTGGACTCCACAGACGGTGGTTTTAAAGCCCCATGCCACCTGATTTGCCCTGGGTGAATCCACAGACCATGCACCCATTCATTCTGGTCCAAAAGCATACTACAACACGGTAGAAATGGTGAGCATGTTTCTGTATTTCGTCTAATTGAGGATTTCTGGAGCCAAGGTCCTGTATTATTACTGGACCTCCTTTCCTCATTTCCATCCAGGATAGGGTCAATGCAGAGATATGGCAACCAACCACCCTCAGATATGTGATGCCCTGTGCCTCTTCTTCTGGTTGCTTGACATATCCTCTCTTGTTGCCTTTATCTCTGCTTTTTTTTCTGGACCAGAAACACACACACACATATGCATGCACATACACACAGGGAACACAAGCACACACGTGTATACACTTACAGGCTTGATACAGAAACACAGTTGTTGCAGGAGCTGAAGACACCTTGTCCAGCAATGTTGGAGATGGAGTCAGTAGGAACCATGCTCTACCCTTGGAGCTCCCTGTCCACCTCCTCCCTGAGCATTTCCAATTTTCTGAAGGCAGCCTGAAGCCGCTTCCAGCTAAGCACACACGTGTATACACTTACAGGCTTGATACAGAAACACAGTTGTTGCAGGAGCTGAAGACACCTTGTCCAGCAATGTTGGAGATGGAGTCAGTAGGAACCATGCTCTACCCTTGGAGCTCCCTGTCCACCTCCTCCCTGAGCATTTCCACATTTTCTGAAGGCAGCCTGAAGCCGCTTCCAGCACAGCATGTGTGGTCGTGGTGAGATGCCAATTTGTGGATGTGAAATTCACAGAAGATCTCAAAGTCAGCACACAGGTGCACTGGCACACTGGACAGGACACTCATTCAATGATAGGCCTTCCCAGGGTAAGGGGCGGTAGTGTAAGGCACAGGCAATCTTAAGCTCATTGAGCCACAGGAGGCTGGGGAATGGCACTACCCATGGAACGACGGTTCTGACAAAGATATTTAATTCATCCTGTTTCTAGTAGTATCACCTAGGATTCTCACACTGCAACTACAGCTAAATTGAGGGAGACTTGGCTTCACTCATGGACACACTGAATCTCCAAGCCCCCAGTCTCAGCAGGGCAGTGCTACATGCATGGCCCAAAATCTGGCTCCACAGCCAGCTTATATGAGACTGAGCATCTGCATTTGGAAAAGAACAGTGTCCTGGCCACTACATGGCTGTCCCTTCAGGGCCCACCTCCAGACACTCTCACCACATGTATCTGTCAGTTATCACTTATAGCAGTACCGTCCTTTCTAGGGTAATACTTCACAGGATTGTTCCACATATCTTTGCCAATGATCTTCTGACAAGACAAGCAAGGTCAGCCCGGGGCTGACCATGCCCCAAACATTCTCATGAGCATCCAAGAACTCCAACATCAATCATCAACTGTATCTAGGCCCAAAACAACTCCACCTCAGCAATGCTGTTTGATTCTATGCAGTTGTGGCCTGATAATCAGTTGAGAAAGTTAAGGCTCCTGATGTCCAGCATGCAGCTGGGTGCTCCTCATTCAAAGTCAAAGAACCAGTGGACTGGCGTGGAATAATGGGCCCTATACCCTGCAGAAAGACAGGGAACACTGGGGCAGATTCCACAGGTGGATCACGAATCCCCTTACACAACTACACCTCCCTGGAGCCACTTTTTACCAGTGATGTCAAGGTAATACTCCCTGATAATCATGATGTTCCAAAAGTAGGAGTTGTTCCAAAAGGAAAAGATCAGCTTGCAGCTGGGCCTTGAATGGCTACACACATGCAGGTTCAGGACAGGGATGAGGGTAAAGATGCAAGCTTCTAGGTGCTTCAGCTTGCCTCCTAGGCAGACATCAACAGTTTCCATGAAACCTCTGTACATTCTCACATCACATGAACATAGATAACATGATCCCCTCAACTCCCCACCAAATGCCATACCCACACGCCCTCACTCTCCCTCACTGACCTTCAAGTTGATCTTACAGTTAAGAACGTCTTTATCTTGGTCGCTAATCATGACAGAAACTTGAGTGTGGTTCATAATCTGCTTGAGGTCAAGAAGCCATTCAGGCCACATGCTGGGCCAGAAGATCCAATAGCAACAGCCCTAGTTTTGAGTGGAAGAAGCACACTGGAATAGAAGTTTCCAAGGATGCTGGGGACTTCCACTTGCCTAGCCACCACTGATGCCCTCAGGCCCTGCCATACCATCAGACACACTCATAGCTCTGGGTTCCTTGTGGTGTTCCGCGTCTGAGGTGGGCTGTATCCCCCAAGCAGGGGTTATCTCTGACTGCTACTATCCTCCTCCTGACTTGTGTGTGCTGCGTAGTGTAATGTCACTGCTTAACTTGTCAGGATTTTCACTCCCTGTTGCACACTGTGTCTTCAAGCAAGGAGGTGGTGTGCATGTGTATGTGTGTGTGTATGTGTTTGCATATGTGTGTGTGTGTGTGTGTGTGTGTATCTTCAGCAAGAAAGCCCTGGGTCTCTGACCTGCTCCCTGTCTTCACAACAGACGGCAGGCCTGTGTCTAAAATCGTTTGACCCTCAGAGTAGATGAGAAATAGCAGCCCCTTCCAGTTCCTCCTGGCTTGTGGACCACCCTGTGCCTTTGCATTGCACTAGTTCGAACAACTACAGGGGCTCTGACTGATGAGCATGGGACTTGGACTCCCACTCTCTCAGCTACTTCCCAGGATCATCCACGTCTACAAAGATAACTGTCTCTGGTGGCTGCTCTGGTGTACTGTCTCTCATCATTCCTGACCTAGAGGCCTCAGGTGCTGATCCTTGTCAGGTGCAGGCCTGAGGGAGACACCCACAGTCATGGCTGTGACACTTGCAGCTGTGGCCCTAACGGACTCTTCTCACCTGTGCATTTGGAGCCTGCTTCTGCCCCGGACGACACTTCATTCAAGGATTTCCCATGCTCTCTATGTTCCCTTGCTCTGTGGCCTCACCTGTTTTAACAGGATCTTCAGTACAATCATCTTGAAGGTGTCTTAGCCATTCTTTAATCTGGCTCACAAATTTTAACAGCACAGTAACACAGTTTTTCCAGTGTGCACTGTTAGAGATTGATGAGCTCTTGGTGAGTTTCTTGGTTTCAGTTAGAAAGCCCTGAATTACTCTTAGGGCTCTAGAAGCTTCTGAAACTGAAGGAAAGTCTACAAGTATTCCAGAGTAATATGATTATGATATAGCTTTCAAATACTTAAATAGATTCAGCTTCACTACCACCGCAAAAAATTACCCCTAATTTCTGAAGATCTTCATTATTTTATTGCAGGAATCTGGCAGAATTGAGATTGCTCAGTGCTTCGTAATTTCATCATTCAGTAAGGTTTTCTGAGGTGAAAAACACATTGGAGGTAATTTTTAAATTAGTCCTAGACACAGCAATCAGGGAAAATGGAAATAAAAGGATTACATATTAAATAATAATAATACTGTTAGAAGATGCCATGACCCTCCACTCAGTGAACAATAAGGATGTCAACAGAAAATTACTTGAGCTAATCAATGAATAGAGTATAGCTGCAGAATATAAAATTAATACTCAGGAATCTCTTTCATTCTAATACATTAGCAATGAAAAATAAGAAAGAGAACTTAAGGAAAGTATCTCATTCACCATCCAATGAAGACAATCAAACGTTTAGGAATATATTCACTTAAAGCAAGGACCTGGTGCAGAAAACTATACAACTGAGGTGAAAGAAATCAAAGATGGCACAAATAAATGAAGAAGTGTACCATGATCTTGCATCAGAAGAAGCAATATAGTGACCATGAGTATGCAAGTCAAGGCAATCCATCAGTATGTTCATTCACATTGATATTCTCAGATTTAACTGTGGAATCCCTATCAAAACTCCAATGGTGTTTTTCACTGAACTAGAACAAATAATTTCACAATTTGTGTGAAAACACAAAAGAAATCCAATGGACAAATCACTCTTGAGAACCGACAGAAATGGAGAAATCAGTCTTCCTTATGCCAGACTATAGTACAAAGCTACAGTCATCAAGAGTGTAAGTTACTGTGCCAAAGACAGAATTACAGATCACTGGAAGAAAATAGAAAGTCCAGAGATGAAGCCACACACCCATGGACTCCTTGTCTTTGAAAGAGGAGGCATAAATATGCAATGGAGCAAAGACAAATTCTTGAACAAGCAGTTATGGGAAAACAGGTCAACTTCATTAAAAGAATGAAATGTTTTCTAATGGCACACACACAAACAAATGCAAAATAGATTAAAGATCTAAGTGGAAGACCAGAAACTATAATGATCTTAAAGAAAAACATAGGCAGAACACTCTCTGACAGAAATCACAGCAAGATCGTCTCCTCTATGACCCACTTCCCAGAGTAATGAAAATGAAACAGAAGGAAACAAAAGCAACTGGTTTATATTTCTAAGCTTCTGCACAGTGAAGGAAACTATAAGCAAGTTGAAAAGACAGCCTTCAGGAGTAGAGCAAATTACAACAAATCAAGCAACTGCCCAAGATTTAATCTCCCACATGTACAAGCAGCTCATTCAACTTAATACAAGAAAAATAAACAACCCAACCAAAAAGTGGGCAAAAGAATTAAATAGACATTTCTCCAGAGAAGATATACAGATGGCTAAGGAACACAGGATGGATGCTCCACATCACTCATTATCAGAGAGAGGATAGTCAATACCACAATGAGGTGTCCTCTCACACTGGTCACAAGGACTGTCACCCAAAGCCTCAAACAAGAATCACTGGAGAGGGACTGAAAAGGTAACCAATTTACAGTGTTGCTAGAATGAAAACTGGTATAGCCACAAAAAACCATGTAATTTCTTAACAACCTGGAAGTAGAACTGTTGTATATCCAGCAATAGTCCCAGCATGCACCTCAAGGAAAACAGAACTGACAGAGACATCTACACTAATATTCATCCCACGACTGCTGGGGTCCAGCCTCCACAGGATCCAGGTAAACTCTCAAGAAACAGCATCAAGCAATGATTTAGACAGAGATAAGGAAAGAATATTGTAGATTAAAAAAAATAGGGGAGAGAAAAGATGATATTCCTTGCCCAGGCAGGAAAGAGAACGCAGGGAGCCTCTGTGTTTCAAGGGATCAGCCTGAAAAAGAGAAGGGGAGAGAATGAAAGGAAATTAAAAAAAAAAAAAAAGGAAAAAAGACGGGATGACCAAACTTCTTTGGTGAGCAAGGCCCATTATTTTATTTTCAAAAGGAACTTTTATACCTTAACTTGTACATAGAGGGTAATGAAAGATGCAAACAGAGTCAGCCCAAATACCACACTTGTTTTGTCTTTATCAAAACCACGTGTGTGTGTGTGTGTGTGTGTGTGTGTGTGTGTCTGTGTGTGTGTGTGTTCTGCATACCTTTCCCATAAACAATATTGTGTACATTATCTTCTGGCTTTGGATGCCTGTGAACAATTTATGACCCTCTTTTGATAAAGGCTGTTCAACCACAAAACTTATTTTCCCTTGAAATGTTTTTTCTTTATATTTCTAATCTATTTCACCCTCAGAAAGTATTAAACCAGTAACATTTCTCACGGAGCAAAAGTGCAGTGAGTTACAAGAAAGAAAGTAGCAGTTAGCTCAAAGGTCTGATGTGGTTAATTTCAAAGCTACACTTGTTTTTCTTAAGTTCCAACTATGTTAACTAATGCACTCCCAGGTACACAATGGATAAGAGATATGGGAACTTAGCAACAAGCATTGGCCCAATAATGAATTTGTGCTCCAGCACTATTCCAATAACTTTTCACTCTTTGAAAGGCTCTATGTTTTAGGCTTCCCATGCTTCTTACAGTTGGGAGGCTGTGAACAATCATATACGTAGCTGCAAGAGTCTGGATAAACTTGCTAAGCAAGGTAGAATGCGAACAGAGGGGATTTGATTCAAAATATTCCTCTCATGTCCAGGAGACTTACTAGCTAGAGCCCTAAGCTGATTTTCTCCAGAGGAAGGTGGTTGTGGATAGCCTGTGTATGTCAGGAGAGTTGGTGACAAGCACAAAATAGTAAGACAGACAGAGTCTGGTTCTGGGGTGGATGCTCGAGCAGGTCTATGGAGCCCCTTGAGCCCTGAATCCTTGCTTAACAGTTATCTTCGAAATGACCTCGTCATGGGTGGGATCTCCCGTGCTGGCTCCTGGTACATGACTATTTACAATAGCTAGGACATGGAAGTAATCTAGTTATCCACTGTGGGTGACTGGATAAGAAAGTGGTGGTACATATACATGGTGGACTATTACTCAGCTGTGGAAAGAAATGCATTTGAGTCAATTCTAGAGAGGTGGGTGAAACAGGAGCCTATTTAAAGAATGAAGTAAAGTCAGAAAGAGAAATACAGATACTGTGTAGGAATGCATATGTATGAAATTTGGAGAGATGGTCATGGTGACCCAACATGCAGGGCAGCAAAAGAGACAGAGATGGAAAGAACAGACTGTAGAGAGGGCAGTGGTGGGATGATTTCAATGAATAGCATAGAAACGTGTACATTACCATACATAAACAGATGACTGGTGCAAGTTCAGTGCATGATGCAGGGCACCCAAAGCAGTGCTCTGGGACAACAAAAAGAAAAAGTCTGGGGAGTGAGGTGGGAGGAAGCTTCTGGATACAGGAATGTGTGTGTACTGGTGACCTACTTTTGCTGACATAAGCCAGAAACTAACCCAATATTGTAAGCTGAGTGACTTCCCATGCAAATAATTTGTAAAAAGGAAAAGGTTGGTTTCTGAAACTTCAGTGTTAGGAGTCCATGGTCCAGCCTGTTTTCTGAACCTATGTAACAATGTCTGATTTGAATGATGGTAGTGTCAAACTTTGATGCCATGAAATGTGTTCTCACACTCTAAAATCCTACAAAACAGAGCTGTTAGGTTTTCATTAAAATATTATTTTGTGCTCGCCTCCAGGGCATCTTACAGAATGTTTCAAGTGACTCACTTTTTAGCACCAATTAATGTGGGACATTCAATTTTGAATAAAGTTTCTAGGCCTGACAAAAATTTGTCTATACAATTTCTACATGACATGTATCAAGATTATTCTTCCATGTAAAATTGCATGTAAGCAACTCAAGATGAAACACTAAGCCTCACAGTTACTAGAGAGTGAGAATAAAATGTGCTGCCACCAGTGTTTCATTTCATTCAATTTCTTATGTCAAAATACTACACACTGGCTTCTCAATAATGGAAAGTTTCACTTCTAGTCATGGGAAGTCTAGCATCAGTGTGATGGTAGGCTTATCCTCCCCTGATATGCAGACTGCTGAGTTCTTGCTCCATATGCTAGGGCCAACACTTTATGGTCTCCTTCATGTGTGGAGAGATTCCTTTCCCAACAGTTCCTCCATGGTGGCAGAAGGTCATCCCAAGGCATCTGCTTCCCAATACTATCATTTTCTGGGGTTAGGGCTTCAGTATACAGTTTTTAGGAAGATAAAAACAAACAGACAAACAAGCATACAACGATCAGACCATGACAACTAATGAACAGAATTTAAGTGTACGTTAAATCTTTGGGCAAAACTGTATGTGTTTGAAAAAGTTCACAGAGAAGTTTTTTACTTTGCCATGTGTGCAGATTCTGATATTTTTGGCAAAGGGCTGAAAAAGATACATAGAAAGACTAAATAACTAGGAAGTTTTGATTATCTATAAAGTCGCTTCTCAAGGTTTTTCCTCATCGTACTGAAACTAATCTTCCATTTTAAGTACATTCAGCACATAAGGGTTCAGGACATCCACAGATGAAGCACCATACACCACATTGGGTAACTTTACTTTTTTTTTTTAATGTATACACTCAGTTTATCAACTTCGAAACGTAAATTCTAGCAAAGTGAAAAGAAACCATCTGAGGGTTTGATGCTAAGTCACTTCAGTCATGTCTGACTCTGTGCAACCCCATAGACAACAGCCCACCAGGCTCCCCCCATCCCTGGGATTCTCCAAGGAAGGACACTGGAGTGGGTTACCAGTTCCTTTTCCAAAGGCAGGGAAGTGAAAAGTGAAAGTGAAGTCTTTGAGTTATGTCCGACACTTAGCATAGACTGGAGCCTTCCAGGCTCCTCCAGCCATGGGATTTACCAGGCATGAGTACTGGAGTGGGGTGCCACTGCCTTCTCCGATCTGAGGGTTTATGCTCCCCTTTTTTATATCACAGAAACCAGCTAAATGTGTATTCCCTATAAATTCTCAGAGGAAATGTGTTTCAGAAATTAAGTTTATTGACTTTAATTAACTAGCCCTCAACTTCATTTAATCTTACTACAGAGGATATGTATTCAAAGCACACTGTTAAAAAGCAAGGTTAGTAGCTAAATTTGCAAGAAAATATGCACACACAAAAATACACCAGTGATAAAATGTAAGGCCAAAATACACTGCATGCAAAACTTTCTCGAATCTTTCAGTGGATGTTCTTTCCTTTCCCTTAACTCAGCTAAAGGATAAATTTGTAAAAGGCTTAGTTTATAGAATTTAGTTATGAAATTAGATTTTCACTTGCACAACACAATTATTTGATTCATCAAATTCAGCACTATTTGCTTAAAACACATATGACTTTTGAGAATAAAATGACCTACAATCTATTTTATCTGTAAAGGATCATCTAGTTTCTTTTATCCTTAATGGCTGTTGTACTTGAGAAATATTTAAAATGCTAAATAATAACATTCTCAACAAACGATCAAAACTTTCAATGTTAAGAAAAGTGAGAATTACTAGTATAGAATTTCTGCAACTTCTAATCACAGGAATTGAAACTTATGACTCCAGTCTGTCTAACGTAAGCTTTACTTTGGAAATGCCCTTCTTATGATAGTGGCAACACAAAGTGATGGAAATAATATATGTTAGCAAATGCTATAAAACTACACTCTGGCAACGTTTTTAAGAAAAACAGCCCCTTTTATTTACTTCAAGTATATATTTCTGCATTCTTTAAATTCTATCAAAAATCTCAAGAAAATATATAAATAATGAGAATATATAGAAAGACTCTGCAAACAGACGAGTTCATATTGCAGCTTATGATGATGAGACAATTTATTCAAAACATCTGTTAACTGGAGGCAAAACAGGAGAGGAATATTTTCGCTTCCTTCTTTCTTCCCGGCGTTTTAAACAGATATTGTGGCCTCTACCCCTAAGTTCCATTATATTGAAAAAAAAAAAAAAGTGTTAACGTTTGCCTCAAAATAATTCAGCTCCATAAGTTTTAAAAATAAATATGGTACTTTAAAACAATTAAAAAGCACCATTGTTTATTTAAGGCACTGCTGCTGCAGCTAAGTAGCTTCAGTCATGTAAGACTCTGTGCGATCCCATAGACTGCAGCTCACCAGGCTACCCTGTCCCTGGGATTCTCCAGGCAAGAACACCAGAGTGGGTATTTAAGGCACAGTGTGCTTGAAATTACATTCATACTGAAGTGTTACACTTCTTAACAGGCAATGACCAAAATTCAGACTACAGCATGATCCTCAGACCTCTGAGTTCAATTTAGATCTGTAATGAAAAGAATATCAGATCTACAGAAAAATTAATTCTTGTAATAATACACATGGGTACTTCTTTACGCTACTTAGAAAATCAATACTTTAGAACTGAAGTTAAGGCGACAACTCAGATTGTTTTCTCAGTTCCTATCTGTTTTCACTGAATCACTGTGATTGCCATGAGATCATTACATGTTAAGCTATTCGTGTTTTAATGTTTTAAATTAACTTATTCATTTTAATGAGAGAAGATATGGTAACCCACTTCAGTCTTCTTGCCTGCAGAATCCTGTGATCAGAGAAGCCAGGAGGGCTGCTGTCCATAGGGTTGCAAAGCCAGACACGAGTGAAGAGACTTAGCATGCATGCATGCACTGGAGAAGGATAAGGCAACTCACTCCATTATTCTTGCCTGGAGAATTCCAGGCACAGAGGAGTCTGGTGGGCTGCCCTCTATGGGATCGCATAGAAACAGACATGACTGAAGTGACTTAGAAGCAACAGCATTTATTTTAATTGGAGTTTAGCATCTTATTTCCTCCTAAAGAGAGAAGGGTTGTACTCAATCAAATTCTTCTGACTCAATCTGATCACAGGAGTGGCACTCTAGTAAATCACCAGGATAAATGACTGGCAAGAGCTGGGATTTTGATGTAGAACTTATAATCATGAACAAAATTTCCAAAGTAACACGGACTCTTTTCATGGCAATTATCTTTAGTCTTTTCCCTAACTGAGCTGCTTAATCACAGCTCTGGAAAGCTATTCTCTTTTCCTTCTAAGGACAGGCTTACATTGAAGGGTTGTACTCAATCAAATTCTTCTGACTCAGTCTGATCACAGGAGTGGCACTCTAGTAAATCATCAGGATAAATGACTCTGCAAAGAACTGGGATTCTGACGTAGAACTTATAATCATAAACAAAATTTCCATAGTAACACAGACTCTTTTCATTGCCATTGTCTTTAGTCTTTCCCCCAACTGAGCTGCTCAGTCACAGCTCTGGAAAGCTATTTTCTTTTCTTTCTAAGGACAGGCTTATATCTGTGGGGCTTGGCACTTAAGTGCTCCCTTTGGTTAGATTCTTTGCCTTCAACTCCAGCTCAGTGCTGACAACTTTCAGGTCTCAAATAACATACTATGCAACTGGTGCATTTTACACTCTTAGCAAAGAAAATAACTGTCAGTTGTACCTCCACAGTATTAATTTAGCCACAAGGAATCTCTGGCAAAACTAAACAAAATGTTAGGGTGTTAGAGGTGTTAGTGTGTGAGAGATGACATGGTGTGAGAGAGGACAGCCCTTCTATCACATATGTTGTCAGCTTTACAAATGACCTATATAATACAAAGTCATCACTCCATAGACATCTACTTAATACACATCTCATTACTAGATTCTTTCTTTGTATATAATCATTTTATACTGTCTGAGTTGCAACTGATACATAAAACCTGGGGTCTACTTTTTCAAATAAAACTGACTTTTTTTAAAGCCAAGATTTAACTGATGTCTTTAAGATGTTTATTTTAACATTTACATAATGCATAACTCCAAGCACATAAAAGATGATGACAAAAACATCATAAATACATAAGATAAAAATGTCTGTTATAATTTTAGAGCCTCTAATAAATGAGAGCAAAACTGTAACAGAAAAAAATTAAAAACACTAAACGATTTTTCAACTTTTTAAAATCATTTTTTATTTCATATTTCTCATGTGCTTTAGAATGCATTACAACATCAGTAGAGTATTCGGCTTACCTGATGGCTCACAGGGTAAAATGTCTGCTTGCAATGGAAACCCGGTTCCATTCCTGGGTTAGGAAGATACTTTGAAGAAGGAAATGGCAACACATTCCAGTATTCCTGCCTGAGAATCCTATAGATGGAGGAGCCTGTGAAGCTACTGTCCACGGGGTTGCAATGAGTTGGACACAAGTGAGCGACTTCACTTTCACTTTAGTAGAGTATTATCATATGTTTAAAAATCATTAAAAATATGGTAAAAAAATACTGGTACAAATTTTACCATTAAAGATACATATTCTGCTGTTTTAATTCATGGTGTGAGTAATCTGAAACAACTTGGGTTTTCACTGTTATTTGTGACCATACCTCACCTGCCTCTTGAGAAATTTGTATGCAG